>CALNXI010000457.1:81615-95556 GCA_942486025.1 Porites evermanni | reverse complement strand
GGGGGGGGGGGGGGGGGGGGGAGAAAAGGGTCTGGATGAGTGAGAGTGTACAAATGTCAGTTGTCAGTTAACATTTTGACCATTTGCCAGTTGTCAGTTAAATTTTAGGCTTTTTCTGGGTGTCAGTTAGATGATTATTAATGATTTACCATGAAACTTATTTGTATATATTTTTTTAATGCGAAATTTAGCTTAAAATTCACATATAATGTATTCGAAACCTGATGCAATACGGTAACTGTGATAAAATTCATCTGTTCGGCCCTTTAAGGCCGTTTCACAGACCCAAATAACGGATTTCCCAACCCGTTTATATACTCACTGGTGAAACCCCGACCCTTTCATATACCTGAAGCCTGAAAAAGGTACCCCGTTCGGGCGGAGCCTCCCCGTATAGGCCATCATAAGGAGTACCAGGAGCCGATTCGGCTCCTGGGAGTACCCTCTGGGGGCTGGTATGGCCATCCGTAAATATTGTCATGAAAAAGCAATACACGTTGTTACGATAAGCTTTGCAGTAGTCTTTGAACTTCTCGTTTTTTTGGTTCTTAATATTTTGGCTGATTTGATCTCTTTTCTAGAGATCCAACGTTGATAACCAGCAGTATCTTCGTCCACAGTTTTTGCAGTTAATTTAATTCCTTTCAGATAACAAGATTAGTAGACAGTTTTAAAAATAGGTTTGCTATTGTAAGCATTTCAAGTGGCCCTCCATTTCTAAAGTCTTGTGTTACTCTCGTCCACTCCAACGTTTTTGCTGGCCAGAGTCCAACATTTCCAACCATTAGCTAATCAAAATATATCCATTCAGAATATTTTAATTTATACCTACCAACTCTCGCGTAATATGCGTGAGTCTCACACTTGTGTCCTTTTTTGTGTTCTAACGAAATCAAAGCACGCTAAAATTGTCGTCTTTTAAGTAGCTTCGGAAGTTCTTTATAGATCTGTCTAAGAAGAGGTTGGTTCTCTATCGGTTGCCAGTGTTTCATAACTTGAATTTTTTTAAGGCTAGGAACTGATGGTTGATATTGCTTGACAAAGGGCAAAAAAGTTTTTCCTCTTGAAGGTTTTTGTTGGAGTGCCTCTTTCCTGTTTTCATAGTGTATTTCAGAGAGAGTTAGAGTTATTAAATTCGTGGATATCCTCTCTCTAAGGTGCTTTTGAAATTCTTCTAATCTTTTCTGAAAGTTTTCTTTTGAGGAATTTGTCCTTTTATAAAATGCGTATATTGAAATGTTTCAGTTGGCTTAAAATGTGTTCCTACGTCGAGAATTGACTTACCGTTAAACCTTTTCCCTTTATACACAACTGTACCCAGAAATGTGACTTTGTTTTCAGAGATTTCTGCTGTGAATTTAGTAATGGTAACGTGGTGATTATTTGCTTGTTCAATGAAGTGTTAGTTTTTCTCTTCCGGTATCCCAGAAAGAGAAGATGTCGTCTAAATATCTTTTCCAGCAGATTGGCTTCATTGCTGTTTTGTTTAATAGTTAATTTTTTGGGGTCTTGTTGATATACCGTTAACCTCAGCTTGTAAGCCCTGGGTTGATACAACTTCACAAGGGCTTTTCGGAGGTCTTGTTTAAAAACAAGTACATAGAAGTGCTAATCAAAATACTTTTTGGGTCATGGACTTCCGTTTAAATTTACTCGCTTCTTTAAGCCTCAGGGTCCAGTCCAGGTTTTAGACTACCTTGTATGCCTCTTCAGACTGCGGACATCATTTTCGGCAACGTTCGGAAGTCGGCGGGACGTTTCCGGAAATCCCGGTCATGAGGTGAAAATTTCGTCTGAAAATCTCACGCATTTGACTCAGAAAAAGTTGGCACAAGAGAGAATGAACATTGTCAGGAAGACCAAGAAAAACCTAGACTTCTTGCAGTCCGCCTTTTCTCTTAAAATCCGTCTAGTTCTTATCTCAGCCAGCGCGTTTATAAACCACGTTACAATATGGTATTGGGAACCAGACGCCCTCGTTTATCGTGTCTCGCGCCTTGGCCCCTCGCGTGCTTTGGTTTCGCTTGCAGTACGTGTATAGACAGTACAAGTAACTTTGCAAAGAAAAATAAGGGACTGCTCGCAGCCTATGAAAAACCATATCGTTTAAACACATTGCCTGACGAAAACAGTGGAACAATGCTGTTTTAATTAAGGCCTTTTAAACGGGTTTTTTAAGGAACAGTCAGGTCCTTTGTCAGTTGTCAGTAAAACCCAGGGCAAATGTCAGTTGTTAGTTTTAAAAATTTTTTAGGCTATTTTTCAGTTGTCATCAGACTACTGGACTATTGGAAAGGTGATCATAACGACGTATATTGCTTTTTCATAACAATATTTGGCTGGCCACTCGGCCAGCCTTCTTCAGGTCAGCGTCATCTCTTGAACCAAATGGCTTAACCACCGTGGCGAACTATTATAATCCATATCCTTATAAGTTTGTCTTGATTTGTAATTTTTTGTTATCTCGCACTTTGTGACTTCAAGTTTTAAAGTCTTAGCTTCAAATAGTCGTCAATGTCCTTCTTCTGCTCCGAAATCAACGTGTCCTATTGCGACATTCTCCACGGCTATATAATATGTAATGTCTATCATAAATTCAGCAACATCTGTAAACCTGAAGAAGGCTGGTACCTGGGGAAGGGGGGGGGGGACGCAACAAATGTTAATGCGGGGAGGCTCCGCTCAAAGGTCCAACCCCTTACCTTTTTATATACAATTTTTTCACGAAAAAGGTACTCCTTTGGTAAACCTTCGATTGACAAATGGTACCCCGTTCACAAACCTTGTTTAGAACTTTGCATCCCTTTTAACTGCTGTAAATGCATTGTCTTTTAAGTAGGAATCAGTCACAAAAATAGAACTTTTTCTCGACTTTATAAAGACATAAAATTTATCTGTTAGCCCTTTTGGGACCTTTCACAGACCCAAATAACGGATTTCCCAACCCTTTTATATACTCACTGGTGAAACCCCGACCCTTTCATATACCTGAAGCCTGAAAAAAGGTACCCTGTTCGGGCGGAGCCTCCCCGTATAGGCCATCATAGCGAGTACCAAATACATAAAATGTCAGTAAGTCCACAGCAACAAACCAATGAGTGGTGCAGGATCTCCCAGTTGTAGACCTGGATCAGTATAATTAAACTTGTCGAAAAATATGAAACGGCAAACTGATCCTTACGGCAAGGCGATGAAGAAGTAAACAAAAGAATAAAACAAAAAGTATATTTTTAAACCAAGTCCCATTATGGCTCTTTTTTAAACAAATTGCCCAATATTTCGGTTCGAAAACAAACATTCTTCGGGGGCCCCGGAGGGTTTCAAATCACTGATGCATAAACAGAGGACGTCTCCGATCCACACTGCCAAGCAAAGGAAAAAGGGAACGCCGACGCAGGAGCAGAGGGACGTCATAAGACTTGATCATGATACAAGCCAAGTTTTCTGCAGGCGCAAAAGGGGGAGGGGAAGAAAGGGAAAAGAGAAGGGAGCCTTACCCTCTCCCCCCAATCCCTCCTCCCTTTTTCCCCCGTCCTCCCCCCGTAACTACAAAAGGATTATGGGATAGGGAAAAACCCCTTGTTTTCCGCTTTCGTGGGCTCCTTTATTATATACATCGTGCAATGTTGCCCGTTGAAACTTGCAGCTTTTGTTGTAGTGTGTTTGAGGAGAATTAAGAAGGTGGAAATTGCTGAGCAACGATGACTCGCTCTTTTCGTCGTGAAGAACAGGCTGCTTTTGCTCGCGAAGCTTCACTCGAACCAAGCCCTGTGAGTTTATTCGCGAGAGAACTTTTGTCAAATTATGATGAACCCAGATCTGAAGGATACGATGAATACTTCGATCCACCGCTTGAAAGTAAATACGAATGTCCAATCTGTCTTCTTGGCCTACGAGAACCGGTGCAGACGAGCTGCGGACACAGATTCTGTAGAGGTTGCATTCTGCGTTCTATAAGGTAAGCGTTGAGAAACAGCCCGTAGAAACTGCAAAAGATAGGCACAAGATCTCCGCGGTTTCTTCTTTAAAATGTTTAAGTTTTGCGCTTGTTAACGTATTAATAGAACGTTCCAGCTAGGAGGTGTAGCTCTCACCGTTTATAGCACACTTTGCTGACTGGTCACTCAACCTTGAACAGTGTACTCATTTACGTGAGTTTAACACAAAGGTCAAATACATGTAAAAGGCCGTCGTTGGAATTCAAATAGTTTCCGTTTGAATTACGGAACGGTTGCAGAACACCTAACACCGAATGCAGAAAGCCGACTTAGTCTAAAGGTTAGTGATAAGGGTTAGAAAACTGAGTGAATCAAGTTTCTTGTCTGTGTTCCCATCCCAAAATGGAACCTGATTCACTCAGTTTCCTCACCCTAATCACAAAGAAAAACCTTAGAGTCATTTGGCGTTCTACATTGCGGCGTTCTACAAAATACCCTTGTCGGTCTTAGTTTAATTATCAGTAAAAGTTAGAAGTTAAAATTCAGGAACAGAAGTTTGAACAAACAATACATAACAGTTCTGTAATGTACACCTTTCCACAACGGACATTTCTTCTGGTTAAAAGATACTGAAACATACTGTAACTGTAAACTTCAAGTCTATGTGCCTCTATAACAGTGTATATTTGGCTTAATCCTTTGGCGTCTGTATGAAGGAGATGTTTGACTTTTCCTGTCCATTGGATATAGACATGTTGAGTCAAATTAAAAAAAACAGGCAACACACTATGTCTGTTCTCCACAATTATTTTCGTATAAAGGTCATTATTCTACGTTCAGCTAAAAAAGTGAAAGATTCGTATCAGCACACGGGTTGACGTCGTCTGATTTTAGTCAATAGAAACAGAAAAATAAGACGCTACGGAGCGTACACTTCGGTGTCGTGGTTGTGTAACTTATTAATTGTAAATGCGGAGGAATAGTAAGAAATCAAATATGGTAAGAGTAAGGTGTTATTTTGTGAAATTATGGAATTTGTCAGGATATTCTGAAAAGAGCAACATCCAAGAGGCCTACTTGCCAAAAACTGACATTTCGGGACAAATTGTCTCTGAGATATATGCCCAGTTATGCTCTGATGACTCCATACAAATCCTTCTAAAAAAACAATTCTCTATTTTTCTTAGTCACATCAGACTTCAAAAACAGCATAGCAGTCTCATGTACTGATTAAAGATATGTAAGGCATGGGTAAGGAGTCAATTACGTAGAGCATGGCATTGGCTAAAACTCAAAGTCACGAGTTTGAATGTTTTGAGGATAACTATTCACTGACTATCAGCACGTAGGGATGTCGGATTAACACAAGGAAGTTTAACACCAAAGGAACATAGCCTTAACAGAGCTTTAAAACACAGCATCCACCAACACAAACTTGACTTGAACTTTGAGTAAAACTAAACAGCCTCTACCAATAATAACAAACTCTCACTTGAACTTTTAACACAAGGAAGTTTAACACCAAAGGAACATAGCCTTTACAGAGCTTTAAAACACAGCATCCGCCAACACAAACTTGACTTGAACTTTGAGTAAAACTGAACAGCCTCTACCAATAATAACAAACTCTCACTTGAACTTCAGATATTTTACGGCTTCCGCGAACTTGTAAACACAGAACCTGAATAATTGACCTTCGTCACACTTGACTAAACACAGCAGTCCAGCTCGTGGGAAAAAACTTAGTTCGTCAAAAGAACTCGCTTGGAACTTGTATACCGTTTGACATCAGGTTCTACAAAATACTAAACAGGCAAATAGTAGTAGCTTTTCGACATATTTTATGATTTCAGTAACTGATGCAAATCTGCTGACTCATGCTGAAATGTAAACATGCCCTAATTAATTATTCATGTATAATCCAAAAACGTAGAGAACGTTTGAGAAAGTCAGGCAACGCATGAAAGCAACTACGTAACACTCAACAAAGACAAAATGTCTTTGTGCAGCATTTTGTAACTTTAAATTCATCATAAAACAGTTCGAAAGGAGGGCTCACTTGTGAAATGTTTTTCAACACTCGAAGAGAAATTTCGTGTCTCTGCGCGGCCAGAAAATATCCTCTATTTATTCCGTGAGTAAATTAAAGACTAAACTCGAAGTGATCTCAAGATATCACGAAGTAGTCCGGTCTCATTTCATGAAATAGCCGAAACAAGCTGAAAAGTCACGAACTTGCACGCCCAATCTTGTACCGAAACTAGTGCATCATTTCATAACTATTTTTCATATAACAAACTACTTTGGGTTGCAGAAGCGCAATTGGCTAATCCCTCAACTTAGAGTCTCCTCTAATCTGACGGGTCGCACAGGTGAGTCGGTTCAAACCCCGGGAAAGCCAAAATAATAATTCTTTCTTCCTCGAAAAAGTTAAAGAATAAATCAAAGAAATCGAAGTGATCTCGAGATATCTCGAACTAATTCAGCTCTCACTTCGTCAAATAGCCGAATAGAACTGAAAACCTACAGACTTTGCTTGCCCAATCTTGTGAAAAAAAGGCAACTTTCATACATTTCTGAATGTCGCGAATCCTTTACTTCACGCTCCGCCGAAGTAATGAGTTTCCAGAAAAACCAGTTGGAAAGCTACAGTAAACATGTTTTTTTGGGTTGTTCCAGTGGAAAATTGCTGGGAGAAACAAAATTTCTGAAAAGGTAATCTTGTTGACCCAGTCAGAAAGTTCCATGGAAATTTGTGTTCCATTTCTACAAAGCCATTTTTGATACGTGTTTTGAGTTTTCTCAGCCATTTTTTGGTGAATGGAGCTGTGACTTGTGCATATAGTGGTTAACACAGTTCTGCAGTCACCAAATTTACAGGTCCTGAATTTTGCTTACCACTATTGCCCAAACCATGAACTGAAAGGTTCACCCATGCAAATGGGAAACAACCCTTGAGTTGTACACGATCTCATGCATTGTGTCACTTGTCCCACTTACTAAGTATAATGGTTTGAATAGCATTGTACAATTCTTGATTTTTGTTTTAAGTCATCTATCATCATGCAACGGAGAATATTGCTCAAAGCTCAGGAATGTAAATGTGATGGTGACTGGTGATAAGTAATCTGTGCAGAAGTCATCCTCTAAATGATAGTAAATAGGATATTGGGAGCTGGTGGTAGTAATAGTTACAGTCAAACCCTGCATTACAAACAGCTGCTTAATATGGACACCTTGTTATTACAAACAGTTTTCCTTGTCCCTGGGGAAAGTAGGCCCTCACATTTTTTCTGAACTCAACCGGACCGCCCGATAATAGGGACTCTTTCTATGCCCCCTCAGTGTTGTTATTAATTGAGTTAGACTGTACTAGTTTATTATTAACCATAATGAGGTTGTCTTTAGTCAGGTAATTGGTCAGGTAATCCTTGAATTGTTATTGGGCTGTTTCTTCTTGAGCCCAGGTTGAGCAGTCCTTTTTAAGTTAAGATTAATTGAAAGAACAGTGATCAATTGGTTCAGAGTTCTTAAAACAGTGTGATGTGTTTTGTATTAACATTTTTGTGACTTTATTAAAATCATTTCAATTCAAGCGTAGTGTTGCATAAATAATATTTTTCAGTTAAAATGGATTAGCGCCTTGGGGATCCAAAAGGTTATCATAACTTTGGAGAAACTATCACTGGCGTTCTCTTTCATTCTGAGAAAATAATAGTTAGGCATCAAATGTGTTCCTGCAATCCACCATGCTTCACTTTAGGCGGCTTTTTGGCAGCAGAGCTCTGCCAGCCAATTGAAACTAATTCATGTAAATTTTAGCCTCCACGCCGATGCCTCCCATTTATGTCGCTCCATAATAATAACAATTTCCATAGGAAAAGATACAGTCTGTATATCTACATACAATTAAAGGTTTTGATAAAGGTCATCCATCCAAGACTTCCTCTGTGTATTGCATACATGTATTTATGCTGTGGTGCTGAAGGTCTCATGAACCCATTTTATAGTGCACTAGTACCCACATGTACAGTAGATAAACGTACATGTACTTTGGATTTTTTGCTTATCCTGCATCTTCAGAAATGTAATAACAAAGCAATCATTCATAATAATGACTGTAAGTGACACCTCTTGAAACTGAAAGGTGTTAATCTTTCAATTTTAAATTTCATTTTCCACAAAGCCTGATCTTTCAATGTTGCGACCTACATTCAAGCCTAAATCAACACTCTTACTCATGCAACCAGTTTCTTTTAGTCAGACTTTGTTCTTAATTTGATTTCTCATTTTTCACAAAGCCTTATCTTTTGTAGTCTTATATTAAGCACTTATTCATAAATGTACACCTATATGTATGTTACCTGTAGTCTCTTGTCTATGGATGCCTTTTTAGCTTTTCATGCACTCACATTTAAGAATGTTTGAAAAGAAAGCCTACCTGCATGCACATCAAGGCTAAATAGGAAAATTGAACCAAGAATTGAATGGCTTTTGCATATTTGACACAAATGTTGAGTATTTGTTATGTATGGGAACACTGTGTGCAACACTGTGTCATTGACTATCTGCATATCAGAAGAAACTTTCAAAATTGATTGTATAATTAGGTTATTTATTTTTATAAGGTGATGGCAATCCTCCATATCTTTAGGTGAAAGAGAATCTATTTTCAGACAGTGAGAACGACACAAATATTGGAACTGAATTCACTCGGTTTTCCAGTGAAAACAGTCTGAAATTTAAATGAAGTGTTAATGCTAATACACTGTGTTAACATTCATTTGATGATGTCTGTCATATATGTATGTACATGTAATAATATTTCCTGATGCTCTTTGTGAAAAACGTTTTGTGCAGAGCAGGGAAATTCAGTAATGTACATCTGTACAGTTGTCTTTCATTATAATTACATGTATGCTATCAGTTTAAATGCTTGAAATATTTGTCAAATTTTAAATTTTTACTTAGTTGCCTCACTTTATTTTACATGCTCTGACGCCCAAACATTTCTTTAAAATGTCTTTTTGTTACTCTGTTTGTTCTTTCTTTATGAAAAAAGTGACCAGCTGCTTTATTTGTTAGTAGTATGACATTTCTTACGAGGAAGATTTAAAAACCAGTGGCCAATTATGGCACCGCTATTTAATGGATGACTGTTCATCTGTCATCCTTGACCAAAAGAGAAAAAATTCTTGATCAGCTTGAAGTGTCACTTGGCTGCACTTCTTTCAAAATATTGCCTTGCTGGCATCCCTTTGTTACAGCCAACGGCAAAATTGTAATGATTTCATTCTGCAAGTGTAGGTTGATGAGTGTGGCAGTGTAATATTGTTAACTGAAATAAGTACTATTAATTTATACACATCAGTTGAATTAATGACAGGAGTCTCAAGAAGTACATTTATGTCAATCCAGTGAACCCCAATAACACAAACCTCCAAGAGAAATTGAAGAAGCTTGTTAGAGTTTTGTGAGTTCGTGTTACGGGGAGGGAAGAGCAAATGACCAAAAGTAAGAAGAAAAACAATGGTTACTGTGCTTCTGTTCATACAGTGTACATATATTTTTAACCAAATTCAGGGCAGGCTCAAATTAACGGTAACCCAATAACCAATGGTTAGTAGTTTCCAATGTTTGGTACTAAAAATGTGCTGAATTAACCTACCATGGATAGTAAAAATTACTGTTAATTAAGAAGTTTAATTCATAGAAATTCTTCTTGCAAACTGCAAGGGTATTTTGCAGAACACCGAATGCAGAATGCGGAATGACCCCAAAGATTAGTGATTAGGGTAAGGAAACTGGGTGAATCAAGTTTCAGGTCAGTTTTCCCAGTAGAATTACCCCAAATGGAACCTGATTCACTCAGTTTTCTAACCCTAATCACTAAACTTCAGAGTCATTTTGGTGTGCTGCATTTGGCGTTCGGTGAAAAAGCTGCTGCTTGCGTATTTCTAAAGTTAATAACTGATTGTCATTTCTTTCTAATTCTTTCTAGGGATGCTGGGCCCAAGTGCCCTGTGGATAATGAACGCTTAAATGAGTCACAGGTAATTATTGACAACAGCAAGCTTTTAGACACAACGTACCAAAGAGCTTGAAAAATGTTAGATGAACATCCACACTCTCTTATCTTTGAGCTGCATGTATTTTGGGCCTCTTTCACTGTAGCTGCCATTGACCAAGAATGAACAACAAAATTGACTTGCCTTGAAAAATGTTGCCATAATTATTTATTTTTATTTTGTAGCTTTATCCAGATAATTTTGCTAAGAGGGAGATGCTGTGTCATGATGTTTTTTGCCGACTAAAGAAACAACATGGTTGCCCTTGGAAAGGCCCCCTAAGCAAGTTAGAGGTATAGCATGTCACGTCTTTTATCTTGTTTTCAGTCATGCATCCAGGTATCATTAGCTTGAGTACAGAGTGGATATGGGTGATAAGTCAATCTACTGACATCCATTAATAAGCATTCTTATCATAGCCCTTGGGGCTTTATTAGGTCTGGCGGTGACTATGAGATTTTTTCTTCATTCTGGCTAGTGTAAGATTATAGTATTATTAGTGTGTGGTTTGTTCGGTACACAATGCAAATAACGTTCACCCCATCTCTGCCCAAATTAGGTTTACCTTGTTTTCATAGTTGGTACTTAATCAAATCCCATAATATCATACAAATGGTCATTTGATCATAATATTGTATAAATTATAATGATGGTATCAACCTTTTGTAAAGCACATTTTCTATACATAATTAAATATACTCAAATAGGCTGTAACAGTGTTCTCCTTATCAGGCGGTAACCGGTAAAATTTACCGCCTGAAGCAACACGTCTTACTGCCTGCAACCACTTGAAGGTTTACTAAAATTGAGTAAATTGTTTCAAAAAATACTCAAGTTGTGATCCGATCAGATTCTCACAAGGAAATGAATGAATATATGGGAAAGTACTAAAGTATACACAGCTTTTCTTTTTATGGGCCATGCATTTTGGAAAGGGAACATTGAAGACAGAGTAAAATTATTGGAATCAAAATAATGTTTTAAATTGTTCTCTAAAGATAACAACGTCCAATTTGCATAAAATAGGTCTTAAAATGAGGGAGTGACATTTCAGAGAACTTAGCTCCTAAATTTCCCAGCTGGGGTGGGGCCATGTCCCCTCAATCTACAAACCCCTCACCCCACCCCCACCCCCCCACCCTAGGAAAGTGCACCTCCGGCACATATGTTTTGCCTTACTGGCCATGAATGATACCTTACCTGCTAAGCTAAAATAACACTGCTATAATTAATAGTTATTTTAATATTCTGAAAAGTAAACATTTCTTAAAACAAATACAAATAAAAGATAATGGGGATCAAATCAAACAACATTTCGGTGTCAGATGCAAGGCAAGGGGATTGGTCTGATGTTTCCAGTCTCATTGTTTCTCATCTTGCATAGGTTTAACCAATTCCCTATTCTAGTCACCTAATACTTGAATGCTGGTGTTATTTGTTGCGATTATGATCATACATTTGTTATTTTTCTAGGACCACTTAAGTGTGTGTGAATTTGTTGAGTTGGATTGCCCCAATGAGTGTGGAAGGAAACTCAAAAGGAAAGACCTTGAGAAGCATCTAAATGAAGAGTGTCCCAACAGGACTGCACCATGTAGGTACTGTCAGAAGCAAGTGAAGTGGAATGGACAAGAGGTTTGTTGTTCATGATTCCTGAGAATTAATTGTTGACTGGAAGACTTCATTTTGTCAGAAGGGTGTTAAAGGAAAAACAAAAGTTCAAATTTATTGTCAGAGGAGTCTTCAAGGAGAGTCAAATGTTTCAAATTTGCCAGAAGAATTTTGAAGGAGAAATATGCTAAAATTTTGTCAGAAGAGTTTTAAGTGTCATTGTCTGAGAAAGTGTTCCAGGGGCCAAAAGTTGTGGTCAACCGATTTGGCTGAAACTTGGCACAGAAGTTGGGTGCGATGAGATATGTCAAATGCCAATTTGGCTCACTTCTCTGACTGTTAGATTTGGAGTTTTTTTGGGGGGGTCTCATTTTTTGCCCCTTGAGCACCAAAAATCCAGCCTTCCAGGGGACATGTTCAATGAATTTGACCATGGACTGTACTATAATAGAGCTTTCATTTCATGCACGTAACTTTGTCCTCAAGGTATTGGACAGAGAGGAGCCTGGGGCTGGAGTTTGGCCAAAATTGTGTCAAAATTACAACCAAAATTGCCATTTTTCAAAAAATCAGTCTATCTACCTGCCTTATTGCATAACTTCCGTACCTATACCTTTATTTACTTTAGTGACCCAGTTATCAAAATCAGTCGAGAAAAATTTGGCTTATCAAGGTTTGTTGAATTTTTACCACAAACACTCCATGCCCCTCAAAGGCCATGCAAAATGGAATTTAGAACATAATTTATGCCATAAACAAAACAAGTTGTTGACATGAAGCCCTTATTCTTTATTTGGTAAGTGAAAATGAATTGTTAAAGCCAAATCAGTATCAATTTTAGAAATACTCCGATTCTTACCCTTCACTTCCTCTTTAAAGGCCGTTGATTAGCACAGCAAACACCCTGATTTAGCAAAACAAGGGTTAGTGTTTTCTTTAAAAACCTAGTACCCATCAGACAACACAAATGATGAAAGCCTTACCTAGATATAACGATCTTTTTAAAAGATGCTTGAATTTTTCATTGATTTGTATCCAGTTTCAAGTCATAATTCTTCTCCGTAACTCCAAGCATGGAAAGTCTCCATATTTTGTCAGGCCTGATTTTTTATATGATTACAAGATAAAGTTGTCTTAACGAAAACGTTCGTTAGCCTATAATCTATGTCTGTTAACAGCCTGAACAGTTCTTGTAAATTCCCACCAGTAAAGGAGCATGACCATGCAGACGTAGATATATTACAAACATACGAGCTGCAGTTTATAGCAGTGTCGATGTCACCGGTTATTTCAGAGTCCTTTAGAGCGGAGTAAATGAAACCATCCGTCAAGAAGAAATGTATAGTTAGGAGAGTTGGATGACAACCAAACAAGGCCTTGTATTGAGGTGATGCAATGGTTATTATTAACATCATCTGGCCCGCCATTTTGGACATAAGAGAGAGTGGGGACCTGACTGGGTTCCCATTCTTCTTTTCGCGCGAGTGTTTTATCAGGTGTAAGAAATTCAAGGGTAATTTCACGACGGCAGTTTGTTCCTTTGGAGGGGTAAGTGATCAGTGCGGTGCCACATCATGGGCTGGGCACGAAACAGGAATGGTTCCTTTGTTGTCTTTCGAGGATGACATGACTGAATGGTTGAAGGAAAAGTAAAAAGGGTCTGGGGCGTCCGGGGAAAGAGGAAGACCTGGTCATACCAAACCTACAGGTGATTCAAAAGATCAGTTAGGGATCATACACGCGCACAAATGGCTTTTATCGCAATCCAGTGGACTCTCTTTTTTTTTTTTTGAAGAGAGACCATGATATTTTACGACATTGTCGTCTCAAATTATTCGTTTTTGATTGATTCAAGATTTCCCGAGGTAATTTACCTGCTTCTTGCGAAGAGAAACAAACTTTCAACAATTTGTTTATAGAAAGGGCAAAAGAGTTGACTAAAATCCTAACTTTGAAAGGTATGAGTTCAGTTATTTTATCGCAGCGATCTCTTTAACCAAAAACTACGATAAAAATAACTTGGAGGCTGTTTTTCGTCTGCTCGCTTTGTTTGTTTACATTCAACTTTACCTGTGCAGACGCTTATCACGCAATCAGGCTTATGGTACTTTGCGAAACGAAACGAAACGAAACGAAACGGTATTTTGCGAAATGGTACTTTGCGAAACGGTTACACAAGCGCCAATGCGCCTAAATTTTTCGCGTTGGCGACCAAATCCTGAAAATTAGCAGCCTAGAATGCTTCATCACACCTTATCTCTAGTACCTAGAATGCTACTGAAAGCTTAAGATTTGTTTCCAAAGAGCAATGTATTACCAGACGC
>CALNXI010000457.1:64534-80833 GCA_942486025.1 Porites evermanni | reverse complement strand
ACAAAATCGAACAAACAGGCGCTACATGTTTTGAAAAACTAGTGACATGAAATCATAATATCATTTTTGACTAACCTTTGTGATGATTCATAGCGTTGAGATTGCATTGTTATTTATGTCTTTCAAACGTTTGAGGCTAGAACGCTAGCAAATCAGGCAGATATTACTGGACTTGGAACGATTGACCTCTGACACGAGTTTCAAATTAGAAAATAAGTTTTTAAAGCGAGCGGAACGAGATTTTCGGGTCGCGAGGCGGCCTAGTTAGCGATAAAATCGCGATGAGTCTTCGAACCGCGAACCAAATTTTTATATAAGACGAAAGACTTCTTCGAAAGTCTAAAATATTACTTGAGAATATAAACAACAATTCTCTGTCAGCGGTGCGGTCCGGAAGGAAATCTTGTCGAGTCAATTTGACAGTTCTATTGTCTTTTGAAGAAAAAACAGATGGCGCTCGCGCGTGCGCATAATCGGGACACTGTCCCTTTAAGTACGAGTTGTGAGTACGAGTTCGAGTTGTTAAGTACGAGTTTGAGTTGTTAAGTACGAGTTCGAGTTGTTGAGTACGAGTTCGAGTTGTTAAGTACGAGTTCGAGTTGTTAAGTACGAGTTCGAGTTGTTAAGTACGAGTTCGAGTTGCTGAGTACGAGTTCGAGTTGAATGAGCGGTATTAAAGCGAAATTATCGCGGGAGCAAAATCTGTCGAGTTCTGCACCTTCTCACATTGAAACGTCTGCAAAACATCCTTTTTTACTCCGATACTTTTGAGAAACGCTGCGACCTTTTCCACCTAAAGATATCGGCCATGAGGTGATTAAAGCGGTATATTGCAATAGTTTACAATGTTTATGAACGTAAGATTACATCTTGAGGAGTAAATGGCTCTTAAAAATTACCTCTTCTTTACCGTTGTTGATCTCCGTTTCCGCCATTTTGGATTCAGATTTTGCTCCCGCGATACTTTCGCTTTGATACCGCTGATTCAACTCGAACTCGAACTAAGCAACTCGAAATCGTACTCAGCAAGTTACTCGAACTCGTACTTAACAACTCGAACTCGTACTTAACAACTCGAACTCGTACTCAACAACTCGAACTCGTACTTAACAAGTCGAACTCGTACTCACAACTCGTACTTAACAACTCGAACTCGTACTTAACAACTCGAACTCGTACTCACAACTCGTACTCAACAACTCGAACTCGTACTTAACAAGTCGAACTCGTACTCACAACTCGAACTCGTACTCACAACTCGTACTTAACAACTCGAACTCGTACTCAACAACTCGAACTCGAACTCGCACTCAACAACTTGAACTCGAGCTCAAAAAATTTATGGATGTCCCTTCAAAGCTTCCGTAGAAACGCTCTTTTTACATGTTTGCGTGTGAAAGATGCGCCCGCAAAATTTACACGTGTTACATAGAGGACACTAAAATGGTTCATACACAACATTGAAGTCACCTAAATCCAAGATGGCGTCTGGTAATACATGCTGCTCTTAGGAAACAGACTTAACGAGGAAATTTGCTCCAGGTTTATCTTTACAAATCTTCAGCTTTCAGTGGAATTCTAGGCACTCTAGATAAGGTGTGATGAAGCATTGTGTTGTAACCGTTTCGCAAAGTACCGTTTCGTTTCGTTTCGTTTCGCAAAGTACTATAAGCCACGCAATCACAATTCTAGCTTGAAACTCTACCGGTTTCCTGTATTTGCCCGTTTCGTCGAAGATAAGTGAACTTGAAAAATCTTTGCAAACATGCTGCATCGAAACTTTTCGATGAAATTTACATTTTAAGCGAAAACGTGTCTTGCTTCGCGGATAACATTCTTGGTTACAAAAATTATTGGGATACATTATTTAATTACTTATAATTAGATATTTTAGTATGTAACTAGAGGTGGCATAATTTTAGGAATCTTATACCCAGTTTAAAACCTATCTCAGATTTATTGTTGTATTCTGATGCTCGATTGATTGATTAAACATTTTTTTCTACAAAAATAGATGAATCGCGATAAATAAATAAATAAAAACTACATACGATTTTGAGACGGATAATTACGACTTTATTATGACACCATTGTAGAGAAAGTTTTCCCGTATATGGACTCTCTTCTTCGCATCGTTAAGAAGTCTTAATGTTGTCTCAAAATCTGTCAAATTAGTTTGTGTTATCGGATTTGCTTGGAAGATCTAAACTAATTAAACTGCGTGCTAATGCATAGGCAATGAATCCACGTGTGTACTTGAATGGGAACTGATTGTGAATCGTTCCAGAAGAGCAGTTGACCAAGTAGATGTTGGAAGGATGACCGTGTGCCCAAAGCATCGCTTTCAACTTACTACGCTTTATAAAGCAAAGGTAATGGATAGATATTTTTTTAAGGATTGATTGTTGCGCGAGTCTTATCTGGCATTACAACATACCACAGGATACCCACCTTTTTAGCAGGCTCTTTGAAGGTTCAGTTCATAGAAAAACAGCTTACAACCCCGGGTTACAACTCTGTTATTTTCCGAGCAGAGGTGACTGTTCTTTATCGCGCAAATTACGTGTGGCTGTTGTTGATCTTGCTTAGTTGTAGGCTCGTAATGAAACATCTCTTCCCTAGTGATGCTAATGCATTACTCACCTGACAGTTTCTTTACTCAAGCTTTTCCCTAGAGAGTAGATTTCTGGTTTTCTACGTGTGTGTGTGTATGTGTGTATGTGTGTATGTGGAGGGGGGGGGGGGAGGGGGGGGGGGGGGGCCACTTCCTGGGCACCCGTTTCACCCCCCAATCCTGAAATTCCTACCGTTAGCCAGGTATGTTTCCAACTTCCGCATTTTGCTTTTGGGTAAATTTTTTTCTTTCTTTCCCTGAAGAAAAAACGCCATTACGGGTTATGGGGGGGGGGGGGGGGGGGGGGGGGGTAGAGGGTGGAGGGGGACACATCCTAGGCAACTCGTTGCACCTCCCAATCCTGAATTACTTACGTTAGACACGGTATGTTGCTAACTTCCGCATTTTGCTGTAGGATAAATGTTGTCATTCCTTGCCATGAAGAAAAAGCGCCATCACGTGTAAAAAAAGTGTCTAAAGCATTCACCCGCAAAAGGCGTGTGAGCAAATTCATGGCGAACGGAATCTACACAAACACTGGCGTTATCGTTGCTATAGGCTGTATCTATGTTTTCTTATTTCTGCCCATGATACCTAGGGCTAGCCCTGTTCTTCCAATCAGATTCTCTCACTTTCCCCTTTTTGAAAAAGAAAACTCTACCTGATAAAGGAGATCATCCTAATGACATACCATTAACTAACTTTTATTGCCATTCTTATGGGACTAGCAATCAAAACGTAAAGCCAGGCGGATGTACCTTGCATTCGCTACCCCAATTAACGCACCTGCTAAAACTCTATTTTTTGTGAAACAATTAACTCTTTCACCGAGAAAGTAAAGTTGCTTTTTTGTATTGCTTTCAAGCTCGAAAAGCAATCGTGATTTGCAAGCGCCCTAGAAGGTTTTCTGTAACACGAACTGAAGGACCATTTGCTTCATCATCATCATCAATCTTTATTTATACACGAAATCGTATCATCTTGAACGTGTATCATTTGCTTCATCGCGCGTGTTCTGATCAACCTTTCCCTTGTACCATTTCAGCCATTTGCAGCTCATGCCGAACTCTAATTGTGGATGCTCCTGCCACCCGAGCTATTGAGAGACATGAAGATCAAGTGACGAAACTAGCTTCATTCGTTTAAACACCAAAGTCTTTACCCAGGCAATTACGTCCACCACGTATTTCGGCACACTATCGTCTATCCTTTGGATCAGCTTTCTCTGTCCAAGTAAGCTTATACTTACCAGAGCGCGAACGAGAGAGAAGAAACCTTGAGACACTAAACCAATGCAATGGCTGTCATATCTGATGGTAACTGCACCCCATTATCCCACTATGTTAACTGCAAGTTGGAAACACTGTCTGGGGCGTCGAAGGAAGAATTCATAATGAGAGCCGACGAAGTGGTTTCTTACGTACTAAACACCATTGCTCCTTCACAGCGGGAGCAACTTTGGGAAGTATTGGTCAAACGTTATGGTTCTGTTGAGGAAAAAATTAACAACATCACAGTCGATGTGGGACTCGAAGCAATTTTGCTGGCTGTCAATGAATGTTCAAATCGGTTAACAGAAACTCAGATATTATCACTCATAAATGACAGGTTCTCTCCCAGGAATCTCATTACGCCAAGTCAAAAAAGATCGAAAGCACGCGTTACAACGTGGACGCTGAGAACCATTAACAAGGAATGAGATTTCCCGATGCAGGTTGAATATTGAGAAAGTTAGGGATTTTATGGAGTTCTTTTGCAGATCCACATTCCTCCGAGACGTAGCCTTTGAAAAAAAAACATTGAAACTTTCTTCAGGTGAGAGAATCCCCACCCCTTCAGTTGTTCGTACAATGACTGCGTCGAAAATCATCTACCTTTACCATGAAGAGTGTCGTGAATATGGTGTGGAGCTGCTAAAGGAGCGTACCTGTTTCCGTCTGCTAAAGGTTTGTAGTGCGTCGAAGCAAAAGTCCTTGCAGGGGTTGGACAATACGTCAACGGCTGTTGAAGAAGCATTCAAGAGGATAGCTTAAATCGTTGAGAATCTAGGTCGATACGGTGCGGGTGCAACGTGAACCCGAGACACCCTTCGATCTTTAAGTACTGGAAAGAATTATCTCAAAAGCGTATACAAGAGTCATGTAGGACCGGAACAGCTTTGTGCTGATCACTGTACTGTGTTTGCACTTTCGGATCCAATCGAAGAGAAATTTTCAGGTGAATGTTGTTGGAGAAATAATAATCATGTAATGTGATTCGTTGATTAAGGTCATATGATTCTCTCTAGGGGATAAATCATTTAAATCACGCAAATGTGAAAGAGAGGATTGCCCAGTGTGTGGGGAAGATGGAAAAGGACTATGTGACAGACCGAGCGTGACTTATGACATAAAATGTGCTGAGTGTAATGACATTTATATCGGAGAAACATTAAGGAGCGCGTGTACTAGAGGAAAAGAACACATGAAGTCACTGGCCAAAAAGGAAGAGAGGTCAGCCTTATGGACGCACTGTAAAGAGAAACACAACAGTGAAATGCAGAAATTTGAAATGAACGTTACCGGTTCGTACTCCAACGACGCCATGTTGAGGCAGATATCGGAGGTTATTCGAATAGATCAAGTACCGGAAGACTAGTTGATGAACTCTAAGAACGAATAAAATTATTTCCTCGTTCCACGCGCGGTAGTCGCACGTGACCACGTAAAATAGAATACACCATGTTGGCTTACATGACACTGGCAAACACGCAGACGATTTTAGTGCATCTTACATGAAAATTTTATTGACTGGCAAGGCTCGAAGAGCGAAATATATTTCGAGGATTTTAAAACTTCTAGAACATTTTTATTTTTACATTTTACATTTCGTATACGTTCGTCGAATGTGGTAAAGACGTGATGTCTTATTTTGCAAGTAGTTCAAGTGTTGACAAGAGTTTGCAAGTTCATATTTCCTCGACGACCGATCCTCGTGAAGCGTGGGAAATTTTACGGAAACAGTTTGAATGTGTTTCGATTGCTCAAATTGTGCGACTTAACCGCAGGTTCTATGCCGCTACAATGAAAGAAGGAACTGATCTCATGGAGCATTTGACGTACATGACTTCGTTGGCCGAGCAGTTGCGTGAATTAAAGGAAAAAATCACTCCGCAAAGGTTTGCAACCGTAATTCTTGGAAGCCTTCCAGAGTAGTATGATAACTTCATCAGTAGTCTAAACGCTTCCAAAATGGATGAATTGAATTGGGACAACGTCAAAGGTTTATTGATCGAAGAATACAAGAAACGAGAAGAAAAAGAAGACGATAACAGCACTTGTCGAAATGAGGCATTGCTTTCTGACAAAGGCAATTTTGCATCTTCCAGAGGGAGAAACTCGAGACGTGGTGGACGAAATTTTGGAAATACAGAAAGTTTCAGGCAACGTGACCAAATGTAGGTTTGAAGGGCTTCAAATGTCAACAAATCGGTCATTTTATTAAGAACTGCCCACTCAATCGAACACAAGGTCACTCGAGCATTGCAGAACATGATTGCAAGCAGCAAGATGACAGTATAGCCTTGAATTCCAGCACGACTTGTCGGAATAGAGATTTTCGTTGGTACATGGACAGTGGTGCTACAAAGCATATGACCTTTGAGAAAGATTTAATTGTTGATTTCTAAGAGTATGAGTAGCCCTCAAAGATCTACCTTGGTGACAACAGAGCAATTGAAGCTTTTGGAGAAGGAAAGGTGAACCTTTCGTCCTATGATGAATCAAATGCAGTAGAATTAACTTTAAACAAAGTACTGTATGTGCTCAATTTATCAAAGAACTTGTTGTCTGTTCCTGCTATGACGGAAATGGGAGCAGAAGTTTTATTTGATTAAGGAAAGTGTATCATTTCCAAGAATGAAAGAAAAGGCACCATTGGACATTTGGTGGACAATAACTCTACATGGTAAACACAGATGGAGAGGCTCACATCGCCAGTGCAACATCACAATCGTTGGAGCAATGGCATCGTCGATTTGGTCATTTGAATCACTCCTATATTGATCGCTTGATAAAAGGCAAGCTTGTTGAAGGCATGAGCTTTTCAAGTGGCGAAGTGAACAGAGAGTGTGAAGCATGTGCACAAGGGAACATGCACAGAATCCCTTTTCGCAAGAAAAGTGAAAAGGAAACACATCAGCCCCTCCAACTTGTACACAGGGACTTCTGTGGCCCAATGAATGTTGATTCTGTTGGTGGAAGCAAGTATGTCCTTACGTTTACTGATGATTACACTAGATATGTCACAGTGTATTTCATCAGGAGCAAGTCTGAAGTGTTATCAATGTTCGTGGAATATGTGACAATGATGGGAAATGAAACTGATTTGCGAGTACGAGCCATTAGAACTGACAATGGTGGAGAGTATACATCCCAGTACTTTAAAACGTTCTGTGCTGACAAGGGGATTGCACATCAGCTCACCAACCCAAACACACCAGAGCAGAATGGCGTTTCAGAAAGACTGAATCGCACACTAATTGAATCTGCAAGATCCATGCTCATTCATGCAAAGATGCGATTGAAGTTTTGGGCAGAAGCTGTGAACACTGCTGTATATCTACACAGCCGGAGTCCTACAAGTGCAGTAAAGGACAAAACACCATTTGAAAGTTGGTTTCGGAAGAAACCAAATATGTCAAATTTGAAAGTTTCTGGAAGTGTCTGTTTTGTCCACACCCCAGTTCACTTACGAAAGAAGCTTGATCCAAAAAGCCGCAAAGCAATATTTGTCGGATATCCATGGAAAGTAAAGGCTACAAAGTGTATGAAGTGGATGCTAAACGTTTCACAAGATGCAGAGACGTTGTTTTTCATGAGAACAAGTTTCATACATTTGACGAAGTTTCCAACAGCACATTCTTCTACATTCTTCTGCTATGTGGATGACGAGACGGAACCCAATGATGTCAGAGATGAGCTAGAAATTCCCACTGTTCCCACCATTCCGATCACTACCACAGAGTCTCCAGGGAATTTACCTTCAGTGGGAGCAATCTATGAAGATACTTTTATGCAACAAGTGAGAAGCCTTGGACCAACCAGACAGAGAAAAGCACCAGACAGATTTCATCCAGAAGAATGTTTCATGTCAGAATCTTTAACTGCTGAGAATGAAGAACCACAATCTTTGAAAGAAGCCTTGGGTGGCAACAACTGAAAGGAGTGGAAAGTCTTAGACGCTGAATACAGCTCACTAATCAGTAATGAAACATGGGAATTAGTACCACCACCAAAGGATGCTAACATAGTTGGATCGAAAAGTTTTTTCTCCTGTTGCCAGATACTCAAGTATCAGAACACTGCTAGCCTTGGCAAATGCATATGATTTAGAAGTTCATCAAATGGATGTCAATACAGCTTTCCTGAATGGACAGTCGACCATGACATTTACATGTCTCCGCCTAAAGGATTTATTGATCCAGATCATCCTGACTATGTGTCCAAGCTAAAGAAGAGCCTGTATGGCCTCAAGCAGTCAGCTAGATGTTGGAATCAAACACTCCACAATTTATTGGTAACGAATGGCTATCGGAGAAGCCCCACAGATGAGTGCATTTATGTGAAAACAGTCAAGAGAGATGATGGATTCATCAGTTTTGTCATCTTAGCAGTCTATGTCGATGACATCATTCCTGTATCCAATGATGTTAAAATGCTCAAACCAGAGAATTTGAAATGGTTCGTCTGGGAGAAATTCACTTCATCCTTGGAATGTCAATCAAGAGAGACCGAGCTACTAGGACACTGACCATTAGTCAAAGGCAGTACGTTAAAGATTTGCTTCAACGATTTGGAATGGGAGAGTGCAAGCCTATGTCAACTCCGCTAGAGTCAGGATAGAAGTTCCATAAGTGAACAAAAGAAAAAGAAAGATGTTACAAAAGCGTATATCTACAAGCTGTGGGGTGCCTTACCTATGTATCAACTGCTGCGAGACCAGACATTGCTGCGGCTGTTGTAACTTTATCACAATTTATGTCTGATCCAAGTAAGGAGCATTGGATGGGAGTGAAACGAATGCTCAGATACATCAAAGGAATACTAGGTTATGGTCTAAAATTTTCAGAGAATCTTGATGAGTGTAATTTGTATGGTTTTTCGGATGCTGATTGGGCAGGGGATGCAGACAATCGGCAGTCTACTTCCGGGTATGTTTTCAAAGTTGCTAATTCCACAGTCAGTTGGTGCAGCAAGAATCACGCTACAGTCACTAAATCCACTACAGAGGCAGAATATGTTTTAAGTCAAGCAACACAGGAAGCAATCTACTTACGAAAGCTATTGGCTGATCTTTGTTGTAAAGCTGACTCACCCACAGTGAAGACAATCAAGGTGCCATAGAGTTATTAAGGAACCCAAGATTCCATAACAGAGCAAAGCACATTGATGTCGCATTTCACTTTATTCGCGAAAGAATAGCCTCAAATGAAGGTAAAGTTGCTTATCGTCCTTCAAATGATATGTTAGTAGACATCATGACAAAAGGACTTGCTAGAGATCGGTTTCAAAAAATCAGAAACTTGTTGAACATTTATGCCTGCTAGAATACTGATTGTTATGTTTTGCTATTAATCTTAGAGGATACACGTAACATGCTTATCAAGTGGGAGTGTTGGAGAATTAATAATCATGTGACGTGTTCGTTGATTAAGATCATATGACACTCTCTAGGGGATTACACATGCTCCTCGATTACATAATCTTATGATTTATTCTCTCGCCTTGTAGCTTATGTTATTCAGTTCTAGCTGTAACCTTCTTTCGGTTCGGATTAAAGATGGATTCTTAATAAATGTTACCACGATCACAACCAGGCATGTCCCGAATGCAAGGGTATTGTTGATGTTCCCGTGAAGCTATCGAAGACATTGTCAGAAATGGAGATCTGGACTTCAGTGAAAAGCAAAAGAAGAGAGCAAGGTGGGACTTAGATCACGCTGTTTCCAGCATCGATGCTTGGAAAGCTCATGTATTGAGGACTTTTCAACAAGATCAAGCAAGACAAGATACACTCGATGGGTTAGATGACCAGGCCATTATGGTCATGAACGACTGGGCCATGAAATTACTTCCAATGCCTTTCAGAGAAACACAGACCCAATAGTTCGACAAGCGCGGAATTAGCTGGCACTTTTCTGCTGTTGTTCACAAATCAAACCATACTGACTGTCTGGTACTATCCATAAGTGAACACACAATCCACACTTATGTGATTGCCATTGACAGCTGCAAACAGGACTGGTTTTCCGTTTCTTGTATACTTGAAGAGGTCCTTGTCTGTTTCAAAGAATCGCATCAATCAGTATGCAGAGCGATCCTAAGAAGTGATAATGCTGGATGCTACCACTTTAGTGCGCTTTTGTCAACCATCAATTCCACTAGCAGAGGGTCAGGCGTCGAAGTAATTCGCTATGATTTGTCTGACCCTCAGTCGGGTAAGGACTTATGCGACAGAACGATCGCTCCTTGCAAACAGCCCCTTCGACATTATGTTGCTGAAAATCACAACGTGGAAAGTGTAAAAGACATAAAGAAAGGCTTAGAGTTCCCACCAGGAATTGCAGGAATGAGCGTTGCGGCACGCAAGATTGACCAATCAGCGATGTTAGCAGGCGCTGCTAATAACAAGATTCCGGAAATAACGAAATACAATAATTTCTCTCTGACTTCTAAAAGCATGCGCGTCTGGTAAGCTTACAATGTTGGAGAGGGCATGGATATAGAGGGGTCTTGGAATGAACAAGATGTCTCTGGGCTCGAAAGGATTGGAGAGTGGACGAAAAAGATACCGTGTGTTACACAAAAGAAATACTAGGCATAGGGAAAACACGATGATACTTAGTCTGTCAATACTTTCAGCTGCATTGAACCTGCATGTACTGCCACCTTCAAGACAATCGAAGAGGCGGATGAGCACATGGACACAGGCCATCATATTATGACTTCAGAGAAGGAGACCATATACGACAACGTACGTAGGCAGCGGGCAGCTGTAACGACGTCCGTTAAAGGTGCTGGCCGGAAAAGTGGCAGGACAGATTATGTTCCTGTGGCGAACTTACGACTGAGTAAAGGATGGGCCTTAAAGAAGCAGAAAGCTGCGGCGAGAATATTTTCTGGTGTCACAGAATTTTTGGCAAATTTATTCAACATGGGAGCTAAGGATCTTAACCAAAAGTTATGCCAAGACGTGCTGGAGCAAATAAAGAAAACGTTCCAAGTTTCAGAGTAGGTTGAGGTACAGACTGTCAAAGGATACTTTTCTTGGCTGGCGTCGCAGCAGAAGGGACTTCCAGTTAGCAAAGAAGAGGGTGAAGACGAAGCGCTGGAGAAAGAGGCTTACGTGGAGCAACTAGTCGGAGTGGCTGAACAAGAGATTGGCCTCAAACACCCTCTTGTACATGAAGATTTCAATTCTTGTGATGTCTCTGCCAAGGGTAGATTAGCCAAGGTCCTGGAAAAGCAAAAACTCAGTCAGCTACAGTCATTCTGCGAGTAGTTTGACGTGGAATTTCTGGTCGTGCTAATCGTAAAGCATCGTATTACGAACCTCTTATACAATTAGCAAATTCCTGTGATTGCCGCAAGTAAATCATTTTTTCAGATTCTTCGACTTAAAACCCGGCTTACTTAAAAATCAGTGAGCCAGTTAAGGTTGCGCGACTCGTCCACTTGGTCCAGTGATCGCACTCTCGCGTCCAAGATGATACAATACCAATCACATCTCGAGGCGTGTCATGACTTTGTATGAGGTGTTTCATGTGAACATCAACACGAAAAAAGCTTTTTATCCAGTTCTCCTAACTGTGGATCCCTTCTATGCTTTCACTTACTGAGCGCTAAAGTATTTGGGAAATCTGATGGATCGCAGGTCACCTAGACGATGATCACTTCAGCACGTATGTACACTGTATCTACGCTTGGTCGTGATTCATTACTGATTCAAGACCTGTTTAGGCTATTAACACGTCAGACAAAGATTATCTGTTAACGGTCGTTTTTGCTAAGCTTACTTTATCTGTTAAAAAATGGCTTGGAAAATGGGGACTTTCCATGCTTGCGGTAATACATGGAAGTATGACCTGAAAAATATAAATCAGAGAAAAACTCAAATATTGTTATATGAAGGTAAGAACATTGTTATTTATGCTCTATGATGGGTAAAGTAAACTCTCTCGTAAGCGACCACCCTTGATGCAGGACAAATTGGTCGCTTACGCTGAGAGGTGGTCATCTACGGCCAAAAAAAATTAAAAAATAAGCTTAAACCGAAGTGATTAACGTGATTACATAAAGTTATTACCTAACAACGTGGACAAACAGACAACTGCCAATAATGTTTCAAATTGAATAGCGCTTACAACTGTTGAAAATTTGTACATAACATCTTACATCAATGTTGCAATCCATTTTTACATACTGATCGTATTTATTTAACCTTTTTTGGTAGTCAACTGCTATAATCTGTGAGCACGCTTGATCAGCGCTTTTTAAAACTGAACTTTTGTGATATTTGAGCAATGGTTTTCTTCCAGTCATACATGATCATGCCGGGTTGTCGCTTACGATGACAGAGTTGACTGTACTAGGTTTTCAAAGAAATAATTCACCCTTGTTTTGCCCAATCAAGGGCCTTTTAAGAGCAATTGTACGGTAAGAGTCAGGGATTTTTCAAAGCAATGAAACTGATTTGGCTTTAACAATTCATTTTCACTTACCAAATATAGAACAAGGGCTTCATGCCAACAACTTGTTTTGTTTATGGCATGAATTATGCTCAAAATTCCATTTTGCATGGCCTTAGAGGGGCATTGAGTGTTTGTGGCAAAAATTCAACAAACCTTGATAAGCCACATTTTTCTCAACTGATTTTGATAATTGGGTCACTAAAATAAATATTGCTATAGGTACCGAAGTTATGCAAGAAGGCAGGTAGATACACTGATTTTATGAAACATAGGCACGTTTTACGTGCATGAGCTATTTTGAATGCTTCAGTGTAACAGTATCGGCAATCTACTGTCTTAATCCTAAATTAAGGCTATGTTTTGTGCGAAATTGGGTATTGCTGTACATTAATGAAAACGGGAACCGCAGCGCATGGCTGATTCGATCTGATAAATTCACTTTTCTTTGTCTTTTCTTCAGACATCTGGTGTAAAATAAACAAATTGTTCAAGTACTATGAGTATCAACTCACCAAACGTTGCTTAGAGGGAAGACTCGAAGGTTTCAAGGTTTCTTCATGGTTTCTTAAAATAATGAAGGTCGCCGAATACCGACTAGCTAAGATTTTTCATCATTGTTGTAGATGGTTGCATCATCATTTTTCACGAAGTTATCACGTGCGATTCTACTTAAATGAAACAGTTTTTAACTCTGACCATTTAATTCTAAGAGTGTTATGAGATTTTGCTTCGTAAAAGAAAAGAGCCTTTGCTTAGGCACTAGTTACAAAACTAAAGATGTCTTCATACGTTCAAGGTACTATTATGACTGTGAAGGGCCAGCATGAGATGTAGAATCACACAGTTTGGTGGTAAAAGTGTCGGACTTTGCCCCTTTCGTGGTTCGAGCGTGAGGGAGTTCGAGTTATCACACAGTTATCCAGTAAACAGAATTATGAAAATAACTCATGCAGACAATTTGCACATGAAGATGTTGGACTTTAGCCCTTTTACAATTCGTACGGGAAAAAACGCAGATTGTTTACTAGAAAATTTTCTCAAACGATTTTAAGAAATCACCTGGGTTTTACAACATCTGCAATCAAATTATGCTTCATGCAACGTCAAGATTGACAGCCTAACATTTATTAACTCCCAAGAAAATTATCAATTGAAACTGCCGAAATATATTTCTACTCATATCATGTTATTCCACTTAATAAAACAATATCTAATTAGTGTCAACTACGTTCTTCCAATTTTATTCCCTAACGCGACTGTTTCTACTTAAAGCCTTGTTTCCATATGATCGCTGAGATCGCTGGAAAGTCGTTTCCTTATGATAGCTGCGATCGCTGAACGTTTTTTCTCAGCGATCTTTTATACTCTAGCTTGAAGCAGGTGAAACAGAACTCATAAATACGTGCGTTGTACCGTTCGCGATAGCCGAACTCGGTCAGAAATGTCTTGAAGCAGCATCCACACTAAAATACGAACCTTTAAACAGCTGCATCATTGTACACAGCGTTTGAATCATGAAGAGATTTTATGTAATGCTTCTAAACACCTGTAGCCGTAATAAAAAACGAAAAAATTGTGAAGAATCAAGATGGCGGTGTCAAAGTGCCCTTGTTCGACCTTTAACAATGCCATGTTTAATAGATGCCAAGATCTCATTGGTTCCTAAGCATCAACTCATAGTACCTTCAACCTTATTGGCTCTTGCGACAAACATCCAAAGATACAAAGCCGCAAAGATACATACGCTCACACCAATGACAAATGAGCTGTTTTTTCAAAAATGGCAATTTTGAGTTGTAATTGGCCAAACTCTAACCCCAGGCTCCTCTCTGTCCAATATCTTGAGGACAAAGTTACATGCATGAAATGAAAGCTCTATTACAGTACAGTCCATGGTCAAATTCATTTGGCAGCACAATTTATCAATGGGTTTTATGGCACTTTCAAAATGTCCCCTGGAAGGCTAGATTTTTGGTGCTTAAAGGGCAAAACATGACACCCCCCCCCCCCCGAAACTCCAAAACTGAAAGTCAGAGAAGTCAGCCAAATTGGCTTTTGAAATACCTCATTGGACCCAACTCCTGTGCCAAGTTTCAGCCAAATCGGTTGACAACAACTTTTGGCCCCTGGAACACTTTCTCAGACAATGACACTTAAAGGAGAAGCAAATGCTCACAAGGATTAAAGAAAAAAACAAAATGATTGGAATTGTGCAAATTCTCAAAAAGGGAACGTCAAACTCGGCAAGTACCTGCTGTAACTTTGGCAGGTGTGTTATCTTGGTTTGCAGACGAGTTCAACAAGATACCGTGTAGTGCTTTGTAATGGGTACACAGACTAGATTACAATCGGACATGGTTGGTAGTAGCCTCCAAAAGCAGTCATGTTGTAAAAAAGGTATTGTGTACATACACAATTTAAGTTAAATCAAGTAATGGCCCGCGTCCGTCCTGCAGCCTGTGACGAATTGGAGAATTATTTTTACGAAAAGTTATTATGTGGTCACAAAACGTGCTCATAGCCAAATTTATGAAATTCTTTTTACTTTTCTTAGCAATGAACTCGTTTGACGTGAAAAAAGGACGTTTCCATTTTTAATAATTTCTTTGTTACCATGCACTGTTTAGTAATTTTCAGTCTTGTTAAAAACGGTGTCTTGAAACTATAACAGGACTTTTTACATGTGGATTGCAGTGTTTGTAATAAAGTCTGTCATTATTTTATTATGTTTTCTTCAGGAACATTTTCAAGTTTGCCCCAAATTTCCGCAGGCTTGTGAAAAATGTGGACAAGAAAACATACCAAGAGATATGGTAAATCACTTTTCTGTAGCCACGAATGTCTTGCTCTCTTAAGAAAAAAGTAAATAAACAGGCGAGAAAAGGAAGTTTTATGGTTGTTTTTCCATTCTTTGTGATTATTTAGGATTTTTCTTCGTGTAATTCTTGTAAAACTGTGTACATGTAAATATATTGAAAACGTTTTAATGACGGTGATTTTCTATAACTGGTTTCTGTTGGTACCCATTTCCCTACTAATTAGAGAGCGACGTTCAACTTTTACGTTTAGGGGGCGGCGTTTGGTACATCGTCTCTACTTGATTTAGGCACGTAAAGACCGTTAAGTGTACGTCGTAAACACCTGAAAAATTATGCAACAGTAAACAAAAAACCTCTTACAGAGTAATGACGCCAGAGAAATGCTAGCTTCTATTTAAAAAAGTAGATGACAGTTTCTGAATACAAGTCCCATAGAAGAGTGAACTAAGTTGGGAATGGGTCCCGGCAGTAGCCTGATTTTCACATGCACTATCACATCTGCTGTACACAGTGGGTGGAAGAGTACAGTATGATAAGTGATGGTACTGATATTAAACAGTGTTGGTAATGGTGATGTGTCACTTTTATTCAGACACATGAACTGTTTTTTATTGCTTGAAGTGGTCAGTTATTGTTTTTCTATTTTCCAGATGAAGGAACATTTGGAGAAGGAGTGTCCTAACACAGAAATCAAATGCCCTTTTCACATTGTTGGATGCACCTATGAGGTATGACAGCTGTTTGTCGTTGAGAAATACTGGCAGCATATATTGCAGGGTCTATGAAACACTTGGGTCTCTTTAGTGAAGAACCAATTCCATCATCATTATATTATTGATGATGATGATAATTAATCTCTTCGTGATGGGCTTGGGAACGGGAGAATCAATTCCATTATAATAATAATGATGATGATGCTGATAATAATGTTAAATTGGTCTCTTTAGAAAATTAAGAAAACAAAAGAACAATCCCCTTGATCTCTTTCTTTACTTACTCGCAGTGTATGGCTAAAATTGATTTTAGGGTTTTCAATTCAAAAGAATTTAGTTCGTAGGAACGATGATCAACTGACCCGGTTTATTAAAACACTCACGAACTCCAAAAGCTAAAAGGCCAAACTAGAACTACGACTT
>CALNXI010000457.1:30263-64042 GCA_942486025.1 Porites evermanni | reverse complement strand
TGATAATAATGTTAAATTGGTCTCTTTAGAAAATTAAGAAAACAAAAGAACAATCCCCTTGATCTCTTTCTTTACTTACTCGCAGTGTATGGCTAAAATTGATTTTAGGGTTTTCAATTCAAAAGAATTTAGTTCGTAGGAACGATGATCAACTGACCCGGTTTATTAAAACACTCACGAACTCCAAAAGCTAAAAGGCCAAACTAGAACTACGACTTCTTACTAAAATGCGATTGTTACGCCAGCTACTTTCTTTCCTTATATCTATAGGTGCTACCTTTTATTTATTTATTTATTTGTTCCATTTTGCTTTCTCTTTACTTGCGTTCTTTTGCCGAATTTATAGGAGACAATTATTGTATTGTTCCCCACCTAGAATAGCTCCGCAAATATTTGCGGCGGCGAGAAACATGAGGTTCGAGAAGGTCGTTAACGAAATTGCTGTAAGGAAGTAGAATAAAAGGCAGTCTATGACTGCATGTAGCTACTGCTTTACTTTTGTACAACATTGTAGTAAAAAAATAATATGCAATCACGAAGCTCAAGTTTAAAAGTGTAAAAAAGTACGCGTACCGATACACCTTTCGCAAGGTGCACAGTTATGTCACAGGGCTAGGAGAGAGAAAACTCCAAAGATGGGTGAAAGGATCCTATTGAAAGCAGTTTTCTGTGGATTTTCTGACTGAAAACGCCGTCTAAAGCCAGCTAGCCATAACATGAATTTAAAGCTTGATTTCAGGAAAATAAGAAAGGTTTAGACGGTACAAAGCCGAACTTGAACGTATTTTATCGCATTGGAAGTACTCGTGGTCGACGCAGTCGGTGGAAACTAACTCGTCTGCGAAGTGGGACGCAAATCCGAAGCCAGTCAAATTCAACACGCCATTCCACGACGATAACCTTTATTTGCGACCACCTCCTGCAAGCGACCAGTTAACCAAAACACGAGCATTTTACCAGTCAATGCCCTACAGCCGGATCATTTGTTAACTACTCCCTTTTGGGTAACGGGTTTTGCGTGCGACCTCAAGAGAACGCAACTCCTTATCTTAGGAATCCCGTGATACTCATGTTTAACCTTTTCAGCAATTTTTTGTCGTTCGTCTGCTTTTTCGGCGCCATTTTGTATTGTGTCACGCGTGTATGCGCATCACCCAGGTTCGATCAAAGTCAACCAGATGCACTTTTTTTGCACTTTTTATTTGAGTGTCAATGTATTTAGCACGAAAGCGCTAATTGGGGACACTATTTTTACGTCTCCTAATGGAGACGAGACCGCCATTTTTACGTGGTCATCCGAGCCACGCGAAGGTCTAGCCGCTTGCAGTGCAAAGGATGTACCTTCATTTCTCAGTCATTTTAAGACCCTGAGTAATGGTCCGGCCCCGGGAATCGAACCCGCGACCTCCCGCTCTGCAGTCAAACGCTCTACTGACTGAGCTAATCCTGCCACGGTTAAATGATGCAACGGATGTCAAAATTACCAAGTTATTTGAGTTTGTTGAGGTAATGGAAGTTGAAGTTGTTTTCGAAGCAGATTTCATCGCTGACCCGGCGATTCTGGCCTTTTTCGGTCTTAATGCATCGTTACGTCTAACGATGTTGTACGGGTCAAATCGAGCTGAAAGTTTGTAGAAAGACACAAATAAACACCAGGTAACATCCGGATACTCTCCGTTTGCCTTCTGTGCATTTGAGTTTATTTATTCGCAGTATTATTTCTTTCTTGCACGAGAAACATTCTGGGATTCACTGAGCAGAGTTTTAACCGTGCAATCTTTTGTCTGATATATCTGTGGAGAATTTTGTTGATACGACCATCTCGCCAAGCAATTTGAGTTTAAAACGCGATGAACCGACCTACACGGACTGAATGAAGATGAACGGTTCGCACAGTTGCTAAAGATTTTGTACCTTAAGCGAAGTCCGGTTCACAGACATCTGTAATCTCGCCAAAACCTTAACGTTTCTGTCGCAATGATCATTCTAAACTTCAAGTTGTGTCACGCAAGAAGCCAGGATTACGTTCGAGGTTTTCCATGGTTTTGGACTTTTGTGGTGTGGGAATGTGCCGTTTATCTTTGTACAAAATAGAGCTTTCTAAGGTCTACCTCTCATTCTTTTGACCATTCTCAAAGGTAAATAAGACATTTTAAAATATGAAGCAGTCTAAACGGAGAGCATAGCAAGAATTAAAATTTCCATGTATTTTACCCTATTTTGAAATAATTCTTGACGGTAAAGCTAATAAAACTCGAACGCATTCGCTAATCTATGATTACTACAAGTACATAACTCTTATAAGCACCGACTTCACTTATACTCTGATCACCTGTTTGCAATAAACTACACTAGTAGTATAGTAGGGACCGAATTTACCTTCCTTTTTGTCTCCTTGCTCGGAGTAACCGGACAGCCCCATACCACTGTCGTAAGCCAACAGCGATAACGGTGTTTGCTGCTTTTCGGAGTCTGATTTCCTCTTTATGCTTGTTCTTTGTTTGCTTGTTTTATACAGCCAGCATGTACGCTCATTTGCCGGTAGAGCGCCAATATCATCTTCAAATACTATTTATCAAACACGAAGCACAGTGTTTCTTTATATTAAACACAACGAACACATTTGACTTCTACTTTTGGTCACCGCTACAACAGTCCGCTGTTTTTTTCTCTTAATTAATAATAATTATTATTCATTCAAAATATTTTCCCGATTCTGATTGGCTAAAAGCACACGTTTAATTCACCATAACCAGTTACTGATGGCCAAATTTGGAAGAATTTTCTGTTTAACGAGGAAATGACGTCAAAAATGCAGCGTTTTCGCAGGTAAAGGCACCATTAACCGAGAAGACCTGGGGACGAGGTTGAGTTGTTTGGATTGTGAACTTGAAAAATGGCGGACATTTCACTCGTTTCAAGAGTAAGAACTAGCGAAAAAATAGCTTAAAACATGGCAAGAACAACAAGAAGACAGCTTGAAGGACGACGTCTGCTATTTGGAGAATATTTGCGGAGCTGGACAAACCTAAACGTGCACTATCGAAGATGAACTTAACATCGATGGATCGATGGAGGTAAGCATGTTTTAGCCACGTTTTTAAACTAGGAATAATTTTGAATGAATAATAAAACAATTGTTGAATTCGGCTTTCGTATCATATGAAGAACAAGAATCGCCGAAAGGCGATTTTTAACTGGGCTGCTAAGGGGCTATTTTTTCTGAGGGGAGGGGGCGGCTACACACAATCAGGCTACCATAAAACCTTGTCGGCAACCATTGCATGCAACAGAATCTCATGTGAGACTGAAACATAAACTCATTCAGAACATTGTACCCTTTTGAAAGACTTTCGTAACCAAAAAAAAAGAGTACCATTTTTAAGTGGGGGCTGTATAATAACTTTTAAATTCCACCATTATGAATAAAAATAAACAAGTTAGCCATTAATTCTAAGCAGGAAACAATTTGCATTATTTCCACGTACCCCTCCCCCAATCCCTCTGTGCCCCAAAATATAGCGTGACAGTATAACGTGACTAATTTGACGTAACTGGAAATTCCAAAAATTGTTGTCGTTCTACGAGCATAAAATGCGACAGACTGAGCTGATTTACACTAGACAGAAATATTGTATTGTATGAAAACCAGAAGTATACTAAAACAGACAGTTAACTGCCCATTGATCCCGCCTGATCCAGGGGCCTCACTGACTGCACGGAGACTTTACTGCGCTTTTCACAAACATGCGAACTCTAAAGTTCAAAAGCCACCTTCACAATTGTGTTTATCGCTGCCGTCAATCATAATTACGATCACAAGCAACGAACCTTGAAACAGAGAAACACACAAAACGGATCGAAATCCACAAATCACAAACCATGACCTTTTGAACCCGTGAAGTAAAGTTTTGTTTCCTAAGAGGTCCGTTAAGATGATTGACAGCAGCGAAAAACGCAATCGTCGGTTGGCTTCTGAACTTCAGAATTCGCATGTTTGTGAAAAGTGCGATCCTAATTTGCGGTCCACAGTCTACAAGAAAACGCACTATTTTTTCCACAAGATGAAAAATATTCAGTTTTAAGATTTTCCTCATGGTATTTTTCTCTAACTTAAAGGAATAAAATCCTTTGCATTTTGAGACCTAAAAAAGTTTAAAGATTTCTCGCTCGCATGTTGCGTTCACCAGCACGCACTTCAAACAATGTAAATAGATGAAACGATCGATAACATATTTTTTACCTGATACCGATGCGAGTTAAAAATTCGCTCCAGTTCTGTTTGTCTCACCCAAGACGAACTTTTCTTCATGGAAGATAACTATGCCGCTTTATAACTCGTCCGAAGTTTTTGTGCCAGCTAAACAATATGGAAACACTATTCACAGTGACTCCTTGGATATTAAAAAGACTGAACGTGACGCACTATTATGCCTTTGTTTACTTCTGATCACATCTTCAAGCGAAGTCTCTCTTTTCAAGCGATTCATCTCAATGCACAATAATTGACCCTTATATTAGTTAAAATCCTATGGTTCATTTATATTAATGCTGTTTTTGCCCCTCACATTGACTGTGTTCGTTCGTATTCAAAACACCTTTACGAAAATAAAGGTCGTATAAGTCATGTGTGTTATGTTTCGAGATAAATGGATTATACGCTTTTTTAAGTTTCCATTTTGCGGTGACTTCAGTTTACATCTCCATAAAATGGTAAAAGAAATATCAAGAAACATCACGAGAGCTGAAAATTTTCAAAGGCATGTTTCTGAAACTCGCTAATGCTGACATCAATATAGCGTGCTTGCTGAATGGGCGAAAACACAGAATTGTGATCACAAGATCTTGTACAAATTTAATGACAAAAGCTTAGCAAGATACAGATACGAACAAAAGCAAACCCCCTGAAACCTCGACGTGGGCCACACTTGTATGCTCTACTCAGTCACCAAACCTTGTCAGTAATAGCTCCTATTTTCCTCAAGTCGCTCTCTGTGAAGCTCCCGGATGGGATGTCCCGGAGAAGCTTTAAACTTGTGTGCGAAATTCTCAGAGTTCCTATTTTTGTCCGTGTCTTCTTTATCCTCAGTATCCGAAATTTAGATCTCCAAAGTGGCGTGTGTTGCATTAAATAGAAGGAAATATTTAAAGGAAAAGCCAGTCTTCTAACATGGCAAAGTTGTCACGTCCCTCCTTATGGACGTGGGTCACATCAGGATTCATCTGTCACTGACTATGACGGCTTACAATCAAGTCTTCAGCCGTAGTGTCGTCAACTGGTGAAATACTTTGCTCATAAATGCTGCTTCTTAATTGCTCATGTACTACATCGATCGATGGTTCACGAAGCAGCCACGGCGTTCCAAACCTGACGCTCACAGTCATCTTTTCAGTCTTTTAGTGTGAACCTACCGTGAACGGCGTGTCGGTTTGAATGCAACGCGAGCATTTCTCTGAGTTTCCCAACGCCAACATCATCTAACTGACTTAAACTCGAACAATAAAAAAATTATAGAGTTGCTCCCATGCTCGAATCGCTTCGAACAACGCAAATAGCCTTCTTCAGGTTCGCAACGCCTTGTGGGTTTTTCAAGGGGAGCGCAGACAAGGTACAAAAAGTAACCGTGTAAGGGTTCATGCAAGAGAAAATCATATGAAACCATTTGTGTGAACATCGTTTCTACGTACCAGACCCTCGTTTTTTCCCTCCCCCGGATGACCACTTTTTGACGCCGACGACCGAAAACCCGTTTTATGACTGGGCTTGCCGGGCAGCCCAGTAATTATTGAGATCTCGAGGGTGTTATCCGCCTCGGCCGATAACACCCTCCTCGATCTCCATAATTCTTCATAAGATACTCAGCCTCATTCATTAATTGTTAAATAACTAGAAATACGTATCTCGCAATAACCCTCGCGAAACTCAGTTTGGTAACGGCACTCAAGTTAAGCCCTGCCGGTCGGGGTTACGAACTGGATGGGTGACCAACCGCGAATATCGTCTTAAAGGTCCATACGTTGTTCTTTCTTTTCTTCTTCTTTTTTGCGTATTATGTGGTGTTATTGTTAACAGTGTATTGAAAAGCAGATTTAGCATTATTTCGGCGTCCGGGTTTAGAAAACGACAAAAACAAAGAACAAATATGCCCAGTGCAGTTCGCCTGAAAATTATTATTCTTCGGTCCGTAATACAGAGCTGAAACAGGCTTTGATCTATATATCGGCGGGGAAACCGGCAAACTAAGAAATCTGGGTTTTCCACAGTGTAAAACGATCATAATGCCTCTGATTCCAATCACCTGTTCCTCTGTTTCTTGTAGTCGGCGTTGCCTTCGCTGTGCTATAAAGCGGTGTTTGAGAAACTACAATTTGATCAATTATACAGCATATTCACACCAGTCTTTTCGGATAATATGTCAGGGTTCCTGCGTGGGCATTCTTGCTGTTCCGCTTTACTAAAGCTAACTGATGATTGGCGCCAGGCTCTTGACAATAAAAAGGATGTGGCGGTGATCGCTATTGACCTTTCCAAAGCGTTTGACTCGATTTGTCATAATTTATTACTAGCAAAATTGAAAGCTTACGGCGTTCACGATTCAGCTATAAAACTGACTCAGTCATATCTATCAGGCCGCTTTCAACGAGTAAAATGCAACGGGAAGGTGTCAGACTGGCTGCCTCTTCGCTGTGGAGTACCGCAAGGGAGCTTTCTAGGTCCGCTTTTTTTAATATCTTTGTGAATGATGTCAATTACTCAGCTGGATCATCCTCCCTACGTCTGTATGCTGATGACACAACGCAATATATAGCCCACGAGAGCCCCTGCACACTAGAATCTACACTGAATCAAGATATAGAGAGATTAACCCTCTGGTTCACTGCGAATTACCTGCAAGTAAACGCTACTAAAACTCAGGCCATGACACTGGGGAAATCTCAGTACCCATATAATCTTTTTATCGGTGATAAGTCCATCGAAATTGAACCAACTCTCAAGATTCTTGGCGTTACATTGGATCGGGATTTGTCTTTCAAGCCCACGTGGCAATCATGCTGAAGAAAGCGTATGCTAAGATAGCCGCACTACGGAGGATTAAGCGCTTAGTTCCTTCGGACGTTATGATTTCCCTTTATAAAGCCTACGTGTTACCGCATTTAGAATACTGTTGCCCACTACTTCTGGGCATATCTAAAGTCTTGAAAAATAACATCGAACGTACCAATCATTATGTGATCAAGACATTACTGAATTTAGGTAATTCGGCTACCTATGACTTTTGCCTAGCAATGGCTGATATGGACAAGCTTGAGCAAAGACGTACCCTGCAATCGCTTATCTTATTTTTTAAATGTTTTAAACTAAATGGCCCTAATTATATTTCCAAATTTTTTACCCCTTGGCTAACTAAATATAATCTACGAGACAGTGGATTAAATGTTGTGCAGCCTCCGTATAACAGCCTTGTCATGCACAACTCTTTTTTACACATGATTGCCCACATATGGAATCAATTACCAACTGTAACCAAATCCTCGACCACTTTAGCGCAATTTCGTGCTCGCCTTAATAATGTCAATTTCACAGGGTGCCAATGTATGAACTGTATATAACTTTATCTATTTTTACATTTTTACATACTCTTGAGCTAGTTTATATACATACTGATATAATCATAAATATTGGAAGTAGGAAAAAAACTACACTTTCATCCCGACCAGCCTGTTTCGTGATCTCTCACTCTGTTTTTAATGCATGTTCTTAGGTTTTTTTAGTGTTTTTTTTTTTTCAGAAAATAGTTTCTTAAAAATTTTCCCCAAATTACGATGTTTTAGGTTTTTCTCAATATTTGTATATACATAATTCGCTTTTTATCCTGTTTTGTATTTTTTTAGTTTGTCGAGCGTTTTTAACATGAGCCTCTGGCTCGGAAGATTGTGTAAACACTTCCCACGTCTTCGACATTTAAAAATTAGAAAATAAAACTAGAAAATGTTCCTTCTGCTCCGCGGTTTCTTGTTGACGTCTTCTCCTTCGTTGTTCACGCTGAATTTGAAGTCGGCGTTCTCGCTCCAGAGGAGTTTCGGTGGAAAATCTTCCTGTGTGTCATTTGCATGGGAAATTGTTCGTGATTCACCGATGGTAAACTTTGTTTCACAGACGATGAATAAACACATCAAAATGCGCCTTGGCCATCGGCGGCGAAGTCTATGTTGCCTGGAAACGCAAAATGCTCCATGACGTCACTGGACGATACCAAGCATATATTCAGAGAAAGGTTTATTTGTAAAGCCTCGAATTTCGCAGCTGGCTCAGACCACGCTCGGTTAACAGACTGTATAAAGTCGCTACGGTCTGAATAATTTATTATTATTATTATTTTATTATTAAACAACAACGGCCAACTCTCCACAACCCTAAGTATTGAGCTGTCTTAAAACACTGTTTTGGTTATTTGTAATTCCTTAAATAAGAAGATTTTGCAGTAGAAATAGGTGGTACGAAAACTAGGAGTGTTTCATTAGATATACGTCACACGCAGTTAACAGGTTACTTTTCTCTTTAGCTTTTGAGTATCAGAGTTTGAGAATTTTAATCCAAACCTTCTTGTTTCTTACTTATGTTAGGGTTTGCGAGCCAATGTCAACAAACACATTATTGAGCAGTTGACCGGTCACTTGACCGATATGTCAAAGGAAATTGTTGCTTTATCTACGTCCCGTGAAGCAGAACCACAGACTCAACGAACTGCTCCAAGACGCACTCGAGGTGATTTGGGAGCGCGCCCTCAAGAACAGGCTGCCCAAGAAGTCTATTTGAGTGAATTGTCGACCCAGACACACAATCACCAGGGTGAAATAGATGAACTGAGACATAGGGTCAACAATGTTGACAACAATGTACATCATTTGGAGCGCCGGCTGGAAGAAATTCGTATGAGGCAGGAAAGACCAATACAAGAACTCACGATGCGGTAAGTGTCACAAACATACATACCGAACAATTGTTTCCTCCTAAATACACTGAAAACGATTTTAGTCTATCCAGAGTACTTTTACATGTGTAGAAATTCACTGTCTCAAAGCGGTGCTATGAAATTTGTGAGCCTTTTTGAATTTAAAAAGGGCTTTAGTATTATTTTCCGGAAAAATTTAGATACAATTCATTAACGGTTTAGGAAAGGAAGAATTTTTCTGGCTCCTCTTTCCATCACATTTTCGGATCGGATAATTTTTGGTTTCCTTTTCATGTATGGGATATGATCAATACACTGTTCCTGGCACAGTTGCTGTCAAAAATTCTTTTGTTGCTTTCCTTTAGCGCTCGCAAACATATGTCCATGGCCTCTCGTGCCATCCTTTCAAATTTCTGTGAAGAACAGCGAACTCAAAACCACCCACAATACCTTTCGTGATTGTCGCGTGCACTTTTTCCGACAACCTTTCTTGAAGAAGCTGTAAATGGAACGGTCATCAAAAAATTTTAGGCCATCCTCAAGCTGTAGGAAATGCTAGCCAATATTTGCTTAGACGAACAGTTTTTTTTACAGAAAATAGCCGTTGTGTGCCCCTTACAAATCACAGTAACCTGTGCCGGGGGTTACTTACTGCTGGCAAACATTGTTTATGTTTGAAACAATGATGTGACTCAAATGATAACCCAGGGATGAATAGATGGCAAAGTTGGGTTGTTTGGTTAGTGCTGTGGTTAGGTTATAGCGTCATCGACAGCTTGAATGAAGACACGAAAATTCCCTGAGATGCGGCCTGCTTTCAGTGACCATGTGTTACTAGGCACTTTGAAATTCTCTTAATGGCTAAAGGAGTCTTATAGCACACTCGCTGTAGGTCTTCTGGAATTACTGGGTTGACAGCTAAATTTGCAGTGAAACAACTCTACATCATTTGAGCTTTGATTATTTTTTTAGGTAATTTATTTTAAACTGAAAATAAATGCAGTTTGACGGAGTTAACAACAAGGAGCTGTAGTCTTCTTTTTCGGTACGCGCCACTTAATAGATGTGTGATTTCATTTTGTGCCATCTTCGCCTTGACATTAGAAATGATCTTTGATATTTCTCAGGTTTAACCGCTATGAAGCCAAGTTGTTGGAGTATGAAGGGCGTGTCTGTAACGGTTCGTATATCTGGAGGATAGAAAACTATCGCCAGTGTCGGCAAGATGCCATTAATGGAGTCATGACTGCAATACACAGCCCTGCTTTCTATACCAGCCTCTATGGATATAAATTATGCATGAGGATTAATCTAAACGGTGTAGATAGTGGCGTGGGAAAACACGTGGCATTGTTTGTTCATATGATGCAGGGAGATTATGATACGATCCTGGAGTGGCCCTTTACAGGAAGAATTGCGCTTTCCATCTTGGATCAATCTGACGCGTCGGAGTTTCGTCATCATATTAGCGAAACTCTGGTGGCAAAACCGAATCTGCTGGCCTTCCAGAGGCCAACAGCACCGCGCAACTACAAAGGATATGGTTACGTCGAATTTGCGCCTATTGAACAGATTCGTGAAGGGCAGTACGTTAAGAACAATGTCATGCTCGTTCGCATTCAGATTTTTCATTAACTTTGATAGTACAAAAAGTTATACTTTCAAGTTTGAAACAAAATGTGTTTCGGATCAATTGCAATCTATCGTCTGCTGTGAGTGCTGCTAGGCCTCAGGGCAGTATACTTACTTTGGTAAATACGCTAAATTACCAAACATTGATTATTATGATAGATTGGCAAATATTGGTAATTATGATAAATTATCTAACATTGGCAATTATGATAAATTTCGAAACATTGATAATTATGGTAAATTACCAAACATTTATAATTATGATAAATTACAATGGTGCAGACTCCGAAACGCGTGAAAATGTTGAAGCAAGAAATAGCGATAAATACATTTAATGAAAAAGAAATGGCCAACTTGAAACTTTACTACAAGTAAGTAACGTGACCTAGATGCGGGTGAAAAAAATATATATATATTACCTAACAGTGACTTAAAATAGTACCTTTCTACTGGTGCAGATTGCATGAGGGCACCCCTTATTTTACCTATTTCAAGTTTTGTGTTTTTCCTTCCACCTTTGCTCTCGTTACGTAGCAACCCCGTTGATGGTTTATTGTAATATTATTCCTATTGCATTGTGGCTTTACATACTTTACAACTGACGATAGATTCGGGTTAATCCAAAACATATTCCGTTTAAACTTGATAGTATAGCGTTTTGTACCGCGTAACCCTCTCTTTGAGGGCAATTCATTTCATTAAAGTAGCGCGTGGTGTGGAATTCTTTAGTCTTCTCTGTATGTTATATTGTACTATGGGACATACCTGTAACCTTGTAAAGAGCTACCCGTTATCACAGAAGTTGGCGACTCAGAACACAAGCGGCGGATTAAAATGGTCTTTACTGTGGTTTCCAGTGCAGGTAAACCAAAGGTTAATCTACTACTAGTTGAAAATGATCGTCTCCGGAGAGTACGGTGAAGACCAGAATGCCAGAGTACGAATCGAGATCTTTATGAAAGCACGACACGGTTGAAGAATAAGAAGCTGACAATCACAGAAAAAGAGAGAAGGCCTGGAATTGTGTTTGCATCACAGAAATGTCAGGAAAGTTATCTTTTCATTGAGGGTGTGTTCTTCAAAGCCAAGGGTCATCTTCAGACAGCATAGTTACTATAGAAGAAATGAGCAATACAAGAAGAAAAGCACATTAGCTTCAGGATCTTAAAGGGAATTGGTGATGATAATGGTGAAACAAGATGCTTGCGCAATGCTGGCAGCTCCAACGTCTCGTTCCTAACACGAGTCCGCAAAACTTTGATGAAATCGTGAAAAGGCATTTCCTATAGCTGTAGGGATCAGTGACTTCAATTTTACGCTGTTACTTTTCGTTGGCGCCAGAGGACAGATAAATTAGCCGAATGAGACATTATGGGAGCTACGTTCTTGTCTAGGGTGATCAAGCAGAGGAATTAGCAGGGATAAAATGAAGAAAGCTGTGTGTTACGCTTTTAGAATATAACAAAGCTGAGGAATATCAGAAGAAATTGCTTTGAGCTGGAAGGAAATTGCATCGCTTCTACGATCAGGTTATAAAGTGGCTGGGAGAGGGATGAAAGTTTCTCTGATTGTGCTACTTGATGACCGACCAAGTGATGAGAAAGGCATAGTTACCATTGGCTTACTATCGTGTAAAGGCGAAAAACAATGCAAGCAAACATGCATCTATGATATTCTATATTGAGTGAAAGATGTCTTGACACTGGTGGGAGAAATTATTTCTTAATTGGCAAAAATCTCCTGATCTGTGATTTTCCTTTGCTTGAAGAATACCGTAAGTTTATATATGATATCTTATGAGTGATTACGTTGTATGACTGCTATCGAATAATTACATTTGTATTGTTATTGTTACCTTCCTCAAGGGTACTACCTAAATGGAACCAAAACTCCGAGCATAACTATACTTTTTCTAGTGAAAATTTAGCCATTTTTTATTTCTTTTCACTTAATTGTAGAGTTAATATGCATTAGTGCCATTACTTAACCTAGTATAACGTTGTATAATATGACTGTAAAATGAATTCATCAGTATGATAACTCAAAACGGCGTGTGCTTTGAAGCTTGACAATGAGTTTTATATAAAAAAACCCAAATGCCAAGAGCAGATTCGCAGCATCGGAGATCAATTCAACAAATACGACTGGCAATATAGATCAAGGACATGAGGGCATGAGTAAATTACCGTATGGCGTAAGAGGGTGTTTAATTTGATGGGATTTTTTTGTGTGTGGAACCAAAAGATGATTTAAGCCTGTGTAGTATTTACCCTTTCCTCTTTCCATCTAAAAGAATCAATGGATGGGTGTCGATGCTTTACCATAGATTCTCATTTCCGAATACGTAAGCAGTATTTATAAGTGACTGAAAGCTTCAAAAAAATCCTTCAGACTCGCAGATAACAGTTCAGTGCGAACTGCCTTCGAATTAAGGTTAAGGTTATCTATCTGCTCCTTCTGGGAGCGTCCATCAACAACTTTCTTTGACCAACTACTACAAAAGGACACTTCTCAACACTTGTTCAAATTGTTAAAGTGAGATTCAAGTAGTACGAGTGGTAAAACAATGATTACCATTTGTGTTATTGCTTCAAGTGGTAAACTTGGTGCGTTTGAATGACGACTTGAAAAGGGCCCACTCTCGACAACTCTTCCCGCAATGAGACGCGGTTTAACTAAGTATCACTGAAATTTATCCCATTCACCACTTGTGCGAATCGAACTAATGCAAAGGTTTTTGTCACGACTTGTACAATTTCAACGAGTTGTAGCTCTCGAGTCTTGACTTTCACGATTTGAACAAGCGGTGATTAAGGGACAACTCTCGACGCGACAAGAACTCCCAGTCGTCATGAATCATCTGACAGCCTGTGCTGTTTCTGACAAATAGAAAACGAGATCTTAATGTACTTGCAGTGTGGTTGTGCGCGTGAGTCGTGATTACCACGAAGTGAAAAAGGACAAAATGTACTTTGGCTTATGTCACAAAAGTTTGCGAGACAAGTTGCAAGTTGCTACAATCGTTGCAGAAGTTGGAAATTTGTTCCAACTCCTGAAATGATATCTTCAGCTTTTCTTTTGGAAGGTGTATTAACTGAACAATGCCGTAGGAATTTTTCTTGCAATGTCGCCGCGACACCAGTTGAACGAAACAATGCACAGTTTAACGCCGTCTTTATAGAAAGAAGTATCTTGTATGGTCCGAAGGAGTTTGCTTTCAGTCGCGTGCATCACTCCGTTTAGCAGTCGGTAACTATGGGAAAAAGGAGTTGAAATCCCGTGATTCAAACTATAAATTGATTACAATGGTAAATCGCAGACGCCCATTCTTTTTCTTTTCTAGAAGAGCTGTTGCTTTCGTACACTACACAGGATATTTTTTCTGGAAAATTCCTGTGAACCGTCCATCCACAGTACATGAAAGAGTTAAAAAAAGAACCTCCACCGGTTATTGAGGTTTTGAAGAGCCGTTCGCCCCGATCAGAATCCATCTTGAAAAGGGGTGATTACCCCGACGATATGGTCAAAAACTCCTCTATCCCCAGTGATCATATAATAATTTATTTATGGGTTAGAGACTCCCCCCATCCAGTGGCGGATCCAGGGGGAGGGTCCTAGGGGTCCGGACCCCCCTGTCAGACCTAACGCATGTGTGAGACTGAAATTCTTATATCGACAGGATCGTATATCACTTTTTAACTGGCTGATTTTTTTTAATGAAACGCGCGTTGCATTTTGCAACTAAACTAAATTCCAAGGATATTAAAAAATGTAATTGTTTTTGGGTACCCTCCTATGGTCTGTTAGCCTCTGCTCGCAAAGCAGTATTTCCTGCATCAACGGCGACCGGCGTTCACAGGTTGAGAAACACGTGGTCGTCTCTGTGAGAAGTGATTTGCCACAAAAAAGTTCAACAGTCCTTTCTGAACCAAAGTTTGGACCCCCTCAATGCAAAATCCCTGGATCCGCCACTGTCATCTTCTGCTAGCCTTGGCGTGGTGGGGGGGCTTAAGCGCCTTAAAAACTCCAAATGCTTCAACTGAAGGCTTTGTTTACCTTGATTTCCTCATTAGCACGCACTCATCGTATTCCCTGGTCAAGCTATCCAAATAGCGACTCTGAATTATCGAAAAAAACATAGCATAATTATTGCCCAGTTGCTGATCCTGTTGAGCTATTGCTCATTATCTCGTTTTCCATTCACCTATTCTGCAATTTTGATAACTGTCATTTCTCTAAATGTGTCTCGCAGAAGGCTAAAAACTATGTTTGAAACTTCAGAATGTCATACGCGTACACTTCGACGCCTTGTATGACTAAGTTCGTATGCTAGTGAACCAAAAGGTGAACAATGACGTCACACCTAAATCGCCCTATGCAGATAGGGTGTAACCCCTCTTGGGTAGATTAAAATTAAAAGGCCAAACAAAATGCAGAAGTAAATACAACAACATCCGGGCCTTAAAGTTGGGGTTGTGGATAAGTTGGGCTAACATCACTATGTGAAGGAACGTTTTATGCCATACGGTAATTTCTCCATTCGGAATTCTGATGCCTGATGTAGCCATGAATTGAATAGGCCCTTTGTAGCTAGCCTTCACGTGGTACAAAACCGTCCCAGTCCCAAAACTGTCCCATGCGACTTGAATGGCTAGCTGCAAAGGGCCTTTTGAATGCTTGGAATTCGCTGTCCTTTGCTTGATCAAGATACACGTCTTTTATCCTGCACGTCGCCGAAGTAATATTTTCTTCTTCCTAAGGAATATTTTTTCCCTGTGATTATGATCAGTTTACGGGTTGAATGACTTTATTTTTATGGTCAGCTTTTGATTTGAGACAATTTTAAAATGATGATTAAAATTTGGGCATAATCGAAAACAAAAGAACAAAACCTTAAAATACCCCCAAAAAAAGGAAAGAAAGAAAAAAAACAACAAACAAAAAAACAATTTTTTTAGACAACAGCGGATCTAGGTTTTTTTTTTATTGGGTTGGTCCAAACTTGTTTACCGTGTTGAAACTCATCAAAGCTAACCAATATTCCATCCGTCCTCGTCGTTACATGTAATTTTCAAGAAGACTCAAAGGACGTAGATCGTTATATGCAATTCTTTAAAGGTAACACTTCAGTTAGAAAACACTTGGTCATCATATATCTTCTGATGAGTGCGTTTGGAGGTCTTCTGAACCTCCAGCCCCCGGTCCCTCTCCCTGGATCCGTCATTGTCCTTGCAGACCAAGTTTTTGTTTTTCTTGTTTGTAGATTAGACTTGAATTTCGGACGAAATTTTCATGTCGATCCTCTTCCAGCAGATCCCTCCTTAAAACGGACCCTTAGAGTTGGTTTTTGCTCATCCCCAGCCATTTTTGTGGCACAGATTACGTACACCAAAAGAAACAATACAACCAAACAGTAAAGCCCCCAGAAGAACTCAGTTGTTTGGTTCCTACCTGTAGAAAGACACATTTTCTTTGACTCTTTAAGCCGCCGGTAATTTGTGCTGGTGCGAAAACGGTTTCCGTCTATATTTCGCTGGATCGCCACCAGCAAAACGAATAAACTGTAAGTGCCTAGCAATGCTCGTCTTTTCTCGACTCGTGTCTTACTGCGGTCAATGCTTTATATCTCTCCTGGTATATACAGACCCGCTCTAGTGTACTTGTAAGGGCTTGTCTAATTGACCGTATTCCGGAACAGGAATAAATGAAATAAACTTTAGAAATCATTTGATTTGTCATTCATAGCACTGCAATATCTATGCTATGTATGTAGCGTTTAAGTAGTCCAAGAAAGAGATTTGTAACAAAGCGTTAGCGTTTCCTTATTCCGGAATACAATCAATCAGAGGTGTCCATCTTAACGAGAGTCAAAGAAAGTGACATAGGAGCGGTAGAGACCAACTCAGGGTATTCGTTCAAGTTGGGAAGTTTCTGTTAGAAGAAAGTCGACCGCAACCTGGCGTTTGTCTCCCGTAAACAAGGTTCAGTCCGCAGAAAACTGTGCTTTTTGTAACGATTACCAGAGGTGTCAGATGTCAGTTGCACTCGTAAATGAAATACCCGCTTAACTTCGTTTTTTTCGGGCGAAAATATTTTGAATTTTAAAGCAGCAATCTTGTACTTTGCGTAAATTTAGTGTTTTTAAAGAGTGGTGTGAGTGCCACGAAAGTAGTTAGAGGAGTTCATTTCGTTAAGCAGGTCACCAACTTTATGGCAATTTAAAAATAGATAAATGTCGTTAATAAATATCACGTTCCGATAGTTGCTATTACTTAATGATAATGATTAATGACATCATTAATTTACATAACAGGTAATTACGTGTAAATTCGTAACATTTTTGTGTTTGTGAATATTAGCGTGCTAGATAAATTAACGTCCACGTTCTGTGGGTTTTTTAACCTAATTAAAGCAAGTAATGATAAATAGAAAGGAGAATTCGGCACGTCACGTTGCCATGGTAGCAAAATGTCTGGATCTTAAGAAACCGTTGTCCTGAAAAATTGGCAGAAACAAACCCCCCCCCCCCCAAAAATGACATGTGTGACTTTGCACTCAAGAACAAAACGGTAGCCCATACTTTTCTTCCATCGTTCGACAATGGAAATGGCCGTCTTTGTCAAGAAACTTTGTTGAGATCCAGAAATTTTGCCACCATGGTAAAGTGACGTCACAGCTCTCTCTATGAGTTCCTAGAAACAATATATAGAGTTTGGCTTTACATTTTTTCCTCTTATATGGGTGTATAAAAAACGCGACTAGAAAACAAGAGCACTAATTAACCCGCTAGAAGCTTTGTGTATCGTTATCCGCTTGCCATTAAATATTTTAAAATGTTAAGTGGTGTTGTATTCTTTTAGTGATACAAATTGCTTACCCAAATAGAGTCACAACAAAAGCAGCTAACACCGCATCAGCCAGTAAGCGCTCAACTGAATAGAGCGATGCTTCGCCTTGTTAAATTCAAGGGCAAATACTTTCTTAGAGAACATTTTTGTTGACTTTCAATGAACTTTGAATTAAATGGACTACAAAACATGCCAAATCATAAGAAAAATACACGCACCCCTGTCTTGCTTTGTGACCTAGAATTCACCCAAATAGTTTTGTTTTGTTTGTTTGTTTGTTTGTTTTTTCAAGTTCAGTAATTTCAATTCCAGAAGGGCCAAAGATCTCCCAAAAAATACCCGGTGCAGAAGAAAACAAGTCAGTGCTGAATGGTCACACTATAGGATTTCCACATAATAATCAAAAGTTAAAACTTCATTTTTACACAATAAAAACTGTGTTAAGAGCAACCTGCATTATGGACGCTAAGCCAGGTTTCTTCTGGTGAACGATAAAGGTTTCATTTAAGTCTAAGCCTGTCCACGCTTTAAATATTGCAATCATTGTTAATAAAGACACTGACCGTGCACAAAACACCGGCTCCAAGCAGAAATGACAAATATGGGTAGTAGCAAGGATCAATCGTTTCCTTCACGCTGGACATCAATATGTAACGTACCAAAAAAATTAAGGTTCTGTAATGATTCCAACACAGAGATCAGTTATCGCCAGGTTTCGATAAAGGAGTCAGTCGGACGGCGGATCAGAGTGAAGTGAGGTTGGGTCATGTATCTTTAGAGGGGGTGTCTACCCTGAAGTTTCCTTGTGTAGGACAACTACTGAGGATCAGAGTGGTCCCCAGAAATACGGTAATGGACACAAAAATATTTACTGCTATAAGAAAAATCAGCTCACTTTGTGCCTCCTCAGAAAATTCTGTTGAGCAGTAACGTCCTGTGAACACTGTCAATGTTTTTGATATCTTAGTAACAGGTGTTAGTGCTGTCATTTCTTTGCAATCACTAAAGCTGGTGCATTAATTTAATGAGCTGTTTCCTGACATGTTTCATCCCTTGTCATCAGGAGCAGGGTGCTAATATTTTGTCTGTCAAGCAAACGAATCCCCGGCGTGCAATAACTTCCCTTGTCATTCATGAATGGCATTAAGTAATGCTGATGTAAGCAACCATCAGAGGAGACTTTGGATGGAACATTCCCGAGGTTTGCCTTGTTCCTTTTAGCTACGATGCATTAAAAGAAAACATTCATAACGCGGTACGTGATTAGCATCTGGAGGTGACCAATCGTTTTTACAAAGTCATAGCTTTTTTGACAAATTGTGTCAATGAATTTAACAAGTTTATTTCAGTAGCCATTACTGCAAAGCCGTTAAACATCATCAGAAAAATACATCACTTAACAGTCACACGGTTTACTTTCAAATTTATTTCCATCACCCGGTTTCTCGTCAGAGGATCACACCTACAAACATTTTAAGCAAACCTACTGACAAAAAGTAATAGATTTCTCAATTTTTAAAATGTACCTGTCTTCATGGCATCCTTTTCAAGTTTTCTTTATTTGTTAATTCCAACTAAAGCTCACACCGGAAAATGTGTTTATAACCTTGGTTGCATTCTTGTTAGTACGTTTTTCTAGTATCGTAATTTTGAAGAATAGTAATCGATGAATACAGCATGATGTCCACCCAAGTAATATTTGACCATATTTTGACTTCAGGGGTAAGCTGTATGGTGAATTTAGTTGTCTCATTTTATAGCTGGCCTGTCCGGGACAAGCAGTGGCTATATTTCTTAGTCCTCACACTCCGATTTCATTCTTCTTTTATAAATAACGGGCAAAGTTGAGATTGTGATAGGACCATTGTTTCCAGACGTGCATTACCATTGCCCGGTGGACTGGTAACGAGCAGCGGAAAAAGGTCTTCGTTGCTTGACGGCTGGACAAGGATAACGCTACCGGTGGGAAGGAGGTTTAGACCAAAATAAGAGCTGATGAAAATAGCGACTATTGATATCGGCGCTACCCATAAGTATTATTATCATTATCAATGATTTTCATTATCATTATCATCATCATCATCATCACCATTATTATTATTATTATTGGTGTTATTTTAAAAATAAATGTTTTTTTCTACAGTTTAGCAGGGAAATTGATAAAAAAAACAAAACACTCAAACGCCTATTTCAAGCTAGGTTATTTTATTTGTCATTTGAGGTATACCATTTCTGGTAGAAAACCAATCCTCTCCTGTAGAAAACCCATTACACGTCTTGAGTGGTTCATCGCCTCGCAACGTATAGTTCCTAGCAAAGAAGTTGTTTTGATAATACAATACTCTTCAGAACTAACACAAACGAATTTTGCTGAACTCCCTTTTCCTCACCCACATAAATAGTTCAACAAAATGTATGGGCAACGCTAGCCTAGACTAGGCTGCGTAGCGGGCGGCTTTGTTTGTCAAGCGCGCTAATGAACGGCAAAGCCGCGACCAGAAAGTTTTTTTTCCTCGCGTTTTCGCAGCTTCCCTACTCTCTTGGAGCCAAAAAAAACCACCAGCAACGTAGGCTAGGAAAGGTCTCTTACGGGACAACGTTTCACAGGTCAAGGGTAAAAGTCACTGACTGTTGTTGATTTGTGTCTTAGCCTAATAGTATCCCCTCATTTTAATTCTATCAATTTGGTCTTGGAGACACCTGTTTCTTTATCTGTAGCAATGTGACAAGTTCTAACCCGTAGAATGTGATCTGCCAGGCAACACGTGTTTTTTTCTTTCACAAATGATCGATGTCGTTATTAGCAACCAAAACTTTAATCTTGGTTGCCGTGGGAGCGCCAACCTCTGTATCTTTTACCCAGGAGATTAAGAGGGAAAGGACCGAAAGGATTAACTCCTAAAGAGCATTAGTTACAAAGGGAAGCCCATCAACCCGAAGCCTTGGTCACAGTTTGTGAGACTTTCAGGCTATTTATAGATTTATCAAATTCATCCAATCAGAGCAGAGGACGATTCCCAGCAAATGAACAGCAATATTGTGGATGGTGATGTGTCAAACGCAAAAACAAACCGTAAGTAGACTGAAAGTCTGAGGAACTGTCACACTTACTGATAGCAGATGGGACTTCACGGTGATGGGCTTCTAATACGAATGAAACGGATGCAAAACATCAGCTGTATTTTTTACTAGACGGCAAACTTCGATGTGTTCTTTGTGGAGTACATTTTAGTCATACGTTATATGCTGCGTGATTCTGATCATAAAAGCGGAGTACCATAAACACGTCGTGTTTGCTTTGCCAGAGATATGTGGCGTAAGAAATAGTTAAAATAACAATTTCCTCTAACGTAACATCAAGGAAACGTTCAGAGGATATTCCTCCCTATTCCGATTTTGCAATGTCCAGAATGTGCTCCAAATATGGGTCCTGGTTTGAATCTAGGGGAGGTGTCCGTGAGGCCCAACCCTACCCTGTTCCACCCTCTCCCCACTCCCCTACTTCAAAATATGGATCCGTTATTGGACGAGTCCTAGGCCACCACAACGCACGCATTCGAGAAAAATATTCAGCCTTTAAAGAAAAGCGTGATAATCATATCTTAAAGAATTCCTTTCGATGGATTAAACATTCACATATTAACAAATGCCTCTAGGCCTGAACAAAAATAAACTTCCGTAATTTATAATTTTTAAACGCAAATTTTCCCTTTTATCCAATTCACTGAACACTTGTCCCCATCCATTCCCATGATTCCTGATGTTATTATATCTTCTCGTATCCAATTGATCGGTACAAGCAAATGGCAAAAACCACGCCCAGAACCTGCAAAAAGGAAAAATAGTTATTGATATAGAGCGACCCCCTCAAATGACCAAAATAATTGTTCGCGTTTAAGGAGTAATGCTTCTTTCATTATCAATTACTTAAGTTATTTCTGACCTGTAAAATGGCGATCCCGACTCCTATTCCTCCAATCACGGCCATCTTTCCTTTAACAAACTTCTGCAGTGCTTCAGAGCAGCCCTTAAAGAAAACAATATCATACAGTTGGTACATCTTAGTTTGAACATCTTAGTTCAAGGGATCTCGCAGTGGTGAGAGCGCTCGCCTCCCACCAATGAGGCCCGGGTTCAAATCCCGATGTCGACGCCATATGTGGGTTGAGTTTGTTGTTGGTTCTCTCCTTTGCTTCGCGAGGTTTTTCTCCGGGTACTCTGGTTTTCCCCTCTCCTCAAAAAACAACATTTCCAGTTCCAGTTCGACCGGGAATCAGGTAGACGAAGAACTACTTTGGCGATGTGCTACCTCCAAATCATTACTTATTTAAAATTTTATACTTTGCAGTTACCAGCTGGAAGTTAAGAACGGTCATCGAGGCGGAGACGAAAATGGATATAGCTGATCAGTTTGGTCACTGTTGGTGATGTTGATCGTGAAGATAAAGATGTTGATGATAATGATGTTATGATGATGATGATGATATTGATAGTGGTGTTAGTGTTGATGACGATGATGATGATATTGATGTTGGTAGTGATGTTGGTGTTGATGATGATGATGATATTGCTGATGATGTTGGTAGTGATGTTAGTGTTGATGATGATTATGATGATAATGAATACTGAATTATCACCAACCTCGAGGCTTTTTGTTGAGTCATTGATGACGATTTTAATGATAATGTTAATTCAAAATAATGGTAATAATGATGATTGTCTCTAAGACGCGATCCTGTTGCCGCTGATTACAAGACTGTGTAACAGCTAAGGTCAGCTCTGCTCAACCAACATGCATTGTTCTTACCCAAACCCTCCCTCTTTATTTTACTCATTTACTAAATGCTGTCATGGGAAACCTCTCCATGGCAACCACAAAACGATGCGGCTTGGAGAATGATAAAAGACACAGAATCTATTCTCTCAGCTCTAAAGGAACGTGCTGAAAGTTTCTACTTGACGCCACGTTGGCCATTTTAGCTATCAAACCAGTTCTGTGACCTGAGTTCAACACTTTTCCTACGTAAACACTAACATTTACTACAATAAACGCTGGTCACGACATTCTAAAACACTCTATACGATCATGAACGGAAACCACAACTCAAACTATTAAATAATCAAACAACAACTTAAAATTCACGAGATTTTAGCATTTTACTTCTTTGACACTCACGTCTTCGTAGATATCTGGATTCTTGCCCACGCTGCACTTGTCACCCTCTGTCTTACAACACGACTCAGGATAGTCTTCGTTTGCCTTTTGTCCAGTGTTCTTGTACCATTCGGAATTTTTCCAGTCGGAAGGGCTTGCTACACCACAGCACTTCAACTATAAAAAAAACGGACATTAGCCAACCTGAAATAATTTGTTCTTATCTAGCCAATTAAACAATGGAACTTATCAACAGTGATTGCAGGGGTACCCAATGGATCTGTTCGTCAAAATATCTGTTCTTCAGACAAATTTTTGCAGGCTGGGAGATTTGGAAAAAACAATATGTCCTTGAGTAGACACACTGAATAGTGCAAAGCTGATTTTTGGAAGGAAAGTGTTGCTGTCTGAGCTAGCTCGACCTGATGATGGTGAGGGGATCTGGTGTCTAGAATAGCTGCTATTTGCTATTTGTCAGAAGCCTCTTTCCCCTTCAACCCCCCACCCCACTCACTGTATGGGTGAATTTCGCACTTTGGTCACACCCAATTTCCTATCGACCCCCTACCCCCACCCCCACTGAAGGGCTGAATTTTTCCGTATGACTACACCTAAACTGGCCAGTAATGTCTGGACATACGTCTGCTGGGAAGCTTCCCAGTAAGTCAGGTTGTAGGTTGTAGGTGCACTTTGCTGGCTGGGAACTCTCCATCAGTCTTGCTGGGAGTGAGGGACAGATAAATTTTTCACAGCAATCTCCATCTCAAAATGCTTAAAATGGCTTCAAAAAGCTTTATTCATGCTCTGTTGTTGTTTTTGGGTCTTTTTCTCAAAATTTCCCGTTGGGTGCCCATGTGATTGCCATATTTGCAGTTGCGTTGTAACGTGCACCAACGTTTACTCAGCTAAACAAATGTTTGCAAGCATTGCCGTCTTAGAATTAGTGTCGTAAAAGAAATTCTTTTACGAGAAAGATTCCGAAAGGAAAGTTTTGTAAGAAAACTTGAACTGCTTAGACCTACGAATTGGAAGAGAAAGGTATTTTAGAAAACCTATTTCCTCAACTATCAGTTTATAATGAGACTAATTTCGCTTGCAGATGACTGAATCATGCATTGCTATTCAGAAGGTAACAGAATTCAGGTTATTTTTTCTTCACTGACAGAGAGGTTGAGGTAGTTTGTGAAGCTTCGTTTGAGACTAACGTTAGTTTTTCATTTCTCAGCAGCGCGCATTTTTAATTTATCAAGATTATATTTCTTTCATAGCAGGCGCTTAGAGGCAATATGGTGCAAGGAGGAACGGAGCTCGCAACGGAAACAAGTGAGGGGGGAGGGCTCCCTCTCTCCTCCCGTGTCCGCCGGGCCTCACGATACAGAGGGTGTGTTGTGGACACTCGAGGTAGCGTAGTTAAATCCAGTCCTAAGAGTATGCAGGATGTTTTGTTCCCACAAGTCTCTTGTAGCTCAGCTGGTACAGCATCGGGACAAGTAACCAGAAGGTCATCGGTTGATCTCTTGTTGCGAGTACTCGGATTTGCTCTTCCGAGCCACTTGTGTCACTGACTGAAACAACATCTTTCTCAGGCTGGAATAATTTTTCGACTTTTCTCTACAGCTAACTTTATCAAGACTCTTCCTCTTACCTCTTGTTGAGCCCTGTCCACAGCCTCTGTAAATTTGTTTTTGTCCGCCTGTCCATAGTATTCAGTGATAGTCGTGTTCACGGCGTGTTCTATCTTATCTATTACCTGAAATATAGAGGCCGAATGGTAATGTGGTAGGCACAATATAACTTTGTTATAATTCTTCATTCAGATCTTAACGGAAGCATCATTGCATGAAATGATTAGTGAACAGTGGTCGTACTCAGTAATGATTCAATATAGAGATAGAGATATATCCATTGGATAGTGTTATCCACCTTTTTTGGTAACTCGGGCTAGGTCTCGGTCGTTCAAAGGCTGGATAGCGCTATCCAATGGATAACGCATTTAGTCTCCCTAATGCTCATCCGATGGATAGTGATTTATCTGGTGGAAAGCGCTATCATTGTATGAACAACTGGGGCAAGGTGTAGAAATTATATTGAAGTGTTTACCTTGTCTCTCTGAACATAAGCCATGATACCAGAAGCGATCTCCAAAATGAAAATCATCAGTACCAGGAAGGAATACTAAAGTTTTTATTATGAGAAAAAGAGAGCGCAATAGGTTACCATTGGAAGTGTCTTTATAAGCTCCTTTTTTATTATGAAATCGCGTCATTTTGTCACAAAGGACAGAAGTCAGAGACTGCTTGAAATTTTTGCTGGGACAAGCTCCATTTGGAAAGGAGGGCTCAGCTGGATGGGACATGCTAAGTGACTGTCTCCCCCTAGACCTGACATTCAAGTGTGGACTCCCAAGGGCACACAAGAAGACGACGATCCAGGATGAATTGGTACCTGATACTGGAGAGAGACTTGCGCCTTATTAGCCAACAATGGAACGACACCATCCATCCTGCTGTCAGAGCCTTTCATTCACTTGCTCGATTTTGGCAAATTTAAGAAAGACTCTGCATGAATCAATCGAGTAAGATCTTGTTGAGCAAGCGCTTCATGTTACTAGGATACGGGTTCGAACTCAGGCGTAATAGCCATGCGCTTAGTAAAGCGGGCTCAGTTATGACCATCGATTTATCATTAAACGGATGCTCGCTCGTGGGCTGACGGGCCCTAGCGACTTCAAAGGCTTGACGGGATACAGACAGAGCCCCCTTTTCTTCTCCTCTCGCAAACGCACAAAAGGAGGCTTAGTCTGTGTACAGACTGAGGGGAGGGGGGGTCTGTACACAGACTGAAGGTGGCTCTGTTCGCAGGGTGACGAGATCAAACTCTTCAGCGCTTAGACTTCCTAAGCCGGCGTCGCCAGGCGGAAAAATTCCCAAGCCAAGCTAAGGTGCTTTTTTACCGTGCGCGTTGTTGGTCATTAACCGCAATTCCTTATCGCTGTATTAAGCCTAGTTTTACTATATCGCAACTTACCAGGAGAAGCAACCATTTCTTTTCCTTCACCACTCCACAGCACCCTATAGCACCAATGATCATCACCAGTGCCCCCGCGGCTATGAGGATGTTAGCTGCTGTCTTGAATCCACCTTCATCCATAAGAGCAGAGTAATTACCGGCGCTTACTCGTGCGAAGATTCCCACGGCCATCACTGCAATACCAGCGGCCTGTAGACGAAAATGACCCGATCAACATATATCGTCATGTATCGTACACTTCGTGTGAAAAGTGAACACGGGCTTGCTTTAGTATCGCTTTATTTTTGTCGGTGTCTAAAATGAGATGTGAACTGAACAATGCTTATTTTTTTCCAGGGAGTCTTTTTTCGGCTAGCTCTTCGAAAACGTCCGCTAATAAATTTTTCTGAGTGAAGACCAAATTTTTGTATTTCATCCGGCACCCATGCCACCGACTTAGCGCACATTTTTTCTTTTCAAAACCCCTTCATAGATAATGTTAATTGGTCGAACTAAAAGTCGGTTTTTTTTAACAAAACCGCATTGTGAAGTCCTAACAAATCTTATATTTTCAGGTAGTTTGCCAATTAACAAACTTTACAGTTCTCTTTTCAGATCTAGAATCCCCCTGCAAACGTTCCGCTTACCATTGCTCGTTGTGTATGATTGAGTGAAAATAAAGCGCATTTGACCTCCAAGAAGCAATACTTTTAGAGGACAAAAACTTTATTCGCACTGTATTACACATTTCTGACAATTTCCATTGCAATTCCTGTGAAAATTACAAAATTTACAAGAATAATTCTTTTTCTTTTAATTCCTCTGGACTGTATTTCATTGATTTGTCGATTCATTTTTGGTCAGTAGGCTCCTGTTTTTATTCACTACTAAATGTTTTTTGTTACGTTCGCTTTGCCAAGAATCATTCTTACAGAACCTATTTATTGAATAGTGAAAATTATGTCGCTGAGCTATGAAAATACATTAAATTGTATTAGAGGTGATAACCGATTTTTTTTTATCAGTGATTATAATTTTAGCTCAAAATGTGTGTAATGAATACTTTCTGGATAAATCAGAGATGTATAATAATCCATGGCCCTTAATCCGACAAACTAGGTTTTATAAAGTTCAGTATTCCTCCTTGAAAACAGGAAATAAAGATAGAATACGTATTATACACTTGTTATCTTTCGGTGTCGCTGATCAAATAAATACAAGCGAATCGATCAGGCGCCGAAAAACCTCTTTAACACTAAACTGAGCGTAACTTAATAAATATTTTTATGTATTTTGCTGCTCATAAGTTCTGCAATAACGAAACAATAATATAAATTAAAGAAAATTAATGAGAGTGATATTTTTTAACCAAAAACCCTCTCAATTCGATTCAGAAGGGTAAAGAATATACATTAACGAGGTCCTTGCAGCTTAAATTACTGAATCTCTCACGTAGGGAAATTAGTACGAAGGTAGTTCTGTGAAGAAACCATTGCTGTAGTCGGTTTGAGATCAATGAAAACAAAAGATTTGCTCTGGTTTAATTGCAGTTGGCATTTTTGTTGATTTATGATGCTGCCCTGGTTACTAAGTACCGATAATTAAATGAGCCATATACAGGACAAGTAGCTTACTAACTAACAATGAACATGTTGCTTATATGAACACTCTTCTTGTCGATCTATTTTATAGATGTCATGTATTTATATCCTCCACCTGACCATTAAGATTTAAGAATGACAATCTTTTGCGGACCTTATTCGGTAAATTAACGTCTAAATTTCATTAATATTTTTTCTGGATTTTGCACCATATATATCGTTGAAACCCCAATTTTCCCTTTGCGAAGCGGATGTATGTTACCATCAAAAACTGTCAAACGGGAACTGAATCGCTCGGTTTTGCGGGGAAGAAGTATCTACAAAAGGTTTTATGATGAGGCTAAGAAATCGCAAGTCAAAATGAAGATGTTTCTTCTTTGTTTTATTTGACCGGAAATGAAAAAAATGAGCTTTTGTGGGGGGGGAAAGCAACGTCAACAAATATGGCGGATTCAGGATAGTCGCGTTTGGCAACTGAACAATAAATCAAGATTATTTTACGCGAAGAAGTTATCTTGAATAAAGATGAAAATTTTCAAGGGCGATATAAGCTAATGAATTACAAGGAAAGTGAATATAATATGTTCTTTAAGCCGAAAATTGCTTCATAAATTTCCTCCGAAGGAATCACTCAGGTAAATCAAGAGAAAAAACTAACTACAGCTTCTTTTCGAAGGTATAAAGTAGGTGACAAGAAAGTTAAAACAAGGTTTAGCTATTGTAACAACTTATTCATCTATCTTGTTATATTAAAAATAGGGGGAGAAAGCAGTAAAATGCGAAATAAAATGTAACTTATATAATTTACTCAGTTTTACCAGTAACAAGTGAAGAGTATAATGTTGCCTTAATATCCCGAAAAAGGCCTGTCAAATTTTCAAATTTTTTTTTGGTAGATTGTTGGCGAATTGGTGATTTATTAAAAGCGGCTGTAAAAATATTATCTGGGTCAGTAAAGCAAAAATTTGTTTTTCTAGTAATAAATTTGAGTTATAGAAGTGACACAGAGCTTAAACATTAATGAGCGGTCAAAGCCACACACAGCGATCAAAAAGCTGAATCCATGATGTTTTTGTTCTCCTAAGAAAATGAAGACAAAACGGTGTTACGTACATGAAAAGTTAGCTGCGAAAATCAATCCCCTAAAACTGGATTAAACTCCGCACTTACCCAAAATACGAGGTTAAAAACGCACAACATAAACTTCAGGCACCTCATTCCACAATCTAGCCCCATTTTGTGAAAGTTTTTTTGGAACCTTAAACAAAATAAGATCAAATATTAAAGATAGTGAGCGATCGGTGTTTCCTAATCGAACCACATATGGTAAATAACTCGCGATATTTTACCTCTCGATCGGTTTAAATACCTCGAACACAACCTGGGCTTTCGTTTACTAACCAACAGCCAACTCCCAGTTCGAGTCAAAGATTCTGTTGAGTGTATGTTTTCTTTTTCGAATCGAAATTGCATAAATTTTCTTCACCAATACTGAAGTGGAAATTAACATACAACTTGATTGACAGTCGCTTGATTTCAAAATGAGTGCGCTTGTCCTCCAATCACATTTCACCGTCGGAAACTAATATAGATATTATGTCCGCTTTTGGTGTTTTCACTATGACAGATGGCGGGATATTGTCGCTAAAAACAGGTGCACTCAGGGAAGATCTCGCTGCGGAAATTCAAAACACTGCAGCTAGGAAGCTAGCCGTGTCTTTGTCTTCCTTGGAAAAAATCTTCATATCAAAAACAGAAAAGCACAGTCGATCTCGGAAAAAGCCGCTATTTCTCTTTACATCAAGACTCAAATAATGTAACCATGTTTTTTAACCGTTCAAGGCCAACCAATGAGAGTTTGTTTCTTCCGAATTAAATCGCATCGCTTATGCCTTTTTACCCGGTTAATCCACCATTTTTAGATTAAGAAAACGTAAATTCATCAGCCGGCAGGGTTAAGTGAATGTTGCGGCTTGATAAGCGAACAGAATTTGATCAGAAATCTCCAGGTGTTGCTTAATATTGTTTTTTATAAGCTGATATTGTGAAGGTCAAAAGTGCTGAGTGGAAAAGGAACAGACTAGACGATATCTTAGAAATAAGCAAATGTTTCAATTAATTCTAAGTTTCATTAAATAATTGAACGCGCAGTCAAAGGCTATTACCCTCAATTCTCTGAGAGATGGATCAAAAATTTACAAACGATCTGACGAAACATTTTGGCCTTTCTTCGTTTTCTCGCTTAATTATTTACAATCCCATGCCAATTCTTCGCATGTCAAAAGTTCCTTACTTCCTTCCTAGTTGATAGTTTTTTTATTCCGTTGCCGTAGATTGATTTTAGGATTTGTGTCGCCTAATTGAGACAATAAAACTACAGGTCGGAGTAATTTTGGGTAAACTATCGCAGCGCCGTGAGAGACGCCTTTTCCGTGTTAAAGCCCCGAGGACTAGATTTGCAACTTTTGATTTTGAGATTGAAGAGTGAGGAAAGCTTTAAGTTAACGATAGAAAATGAAATGGTTAAAGCGGAGGCTGGAACTCCCGTGTACTATCGCCGCTCCTTGGAATTCGATTTCCAAAAAAATTCTCATTCCCGGGCTGGAAAAGATAACCAAGACTTTAGAATAACGTGCCAAGCTGGGAGAGTGTTATCAAAACTTTGGTCTCGCAAAAATATTTTTTCTTCCATTAACATGTAGCCTTTCGTTCTGAAAACCAGCTCGATGATTTAAAAATGTTGATTATTTACAGCATTTAGCCAGTGCTGAATAACTCCTTTCCTCACGAAAAAAAAGGAACCTACGTACATTGATCTCTACTTTATAACACCGACACTGTGATGTGTTCTTCTAGCGAGAGCTCAAGGTTTTTGTCTAGGAAAACTACTGAAGAATCCCCTCGGAACATAAAATCTAGGTGGCTGTTCAAGGGATAATTTTTTAGAGATAATTTTGCTCGAAAACTAACGACTAAATAACGACAGGGATCAACTCCAAGTGTCAGTTAAAGAAAATGGGTGTAGAGCGGGGAGCAATGAACTCTAGGTGTCCGTTTTTGGAGACTCATATAGAAAATGACTGTGGAACAACAAGAACCAACGCTTGGTTCTCCGCTTTCTTAGGAAGGTGTCCGTCTTAAAAAGATTCTGTAGAGCGGCGGTTAGGTGTCCGTGTCGAATGGATTCCAAGAAAACGACTGAGAAAGAACAAGGACCAATGTTTGGTGCCCCGCCTTCTTATGAAGGTGTCCGTCTTAAAGAGACTCACAGAAAGCGATTGAAGATCGACGGGGAGGTGTCCGTGTCGCAGGGATTCCAAGAAAATGACTTAGTAATAACAAGGAAGCAATTCCAGGTGTCTGCTCCAGAGAGGTGTCTGTTTTACAGCGATTCCTGATAACAGAGAAAATGATTGGCCCCTCCTGAAGTGTTCTACAATAGAGAGACGTGTGACGTCACGTTACCATGGCAGCTAAATTTCCGGCCGGTTACTGAAACGTTGGACAGCGCTATCTACCGGATAAATCACTATCCAGCGGATTAGTATTACGGAAATCAATTACGCTATCCGCTGGATAGAGATTTATCCGGTGGATAGCGCTATTCAATGTTTGAACAACCTTGGCCTGGATCTCAACAATTTTTCTTAACGGAGGCAGCCATTTCTATTTTTGAACGATGGAAGAAAAGTATGGGCTACCGTTTTGTTTCTGAGTGCAACCATGCACAGAAAAGTCAGTTGTCAATTTTTTCGTTTTCACTGCCATGTTTGCAGGATCACAGTTTGTTGAGATCCAGTAATTTTGCTACCATGGTTACAAGACGTAACTACTCAGGCTCTTCTCTATTGGTATAAGAGATTATTGTGGAATAAATAAATGAGTAAGACTGAGTTAGACTGTTTGTTCCATCGTGGTTTGTAGTGATTGATGAATCACGAACCTCTCGCTCATGGTGCCGGTGGGTCTCAATCGAAAGCCGGCATCAGCTGTTGGTATTATTATAGGCTCAGCGGCTGCTGTCTTGTGCTGTGCATGAACGGATCGAAAGAGCGCGATAGGGATAAAAGAAGTCAAACCTCAGCTGTTTCTGAACACGCTAATAGGGTATAGCCTGCGAGCAATCTCTCCACTTGGGGGAGCCGCGAGAAGTCACGCGAGAGCGGCATGCGCGCTTTGTTGCACGCTCGCGCGTTCTCTCGCGCCCTGCTTCTGGCCTCGCCATAATTGGAGAGCTTTGCTGGCAGGCTAGATTAGCTAACTCCCTTATTGACGGAGACCCAGTCACTGGCACTCTCCTAGAATTAAGGGGCTATTGACATAAGACTTCACCCCAACAACATCAACAGAGACAGTGGAATTGAGATTCCTGAAGCGGGGATGCCTACAATCAGACATTTCATTCCAATCAACTGATGAACTGTTTCGACCATTCAATTCAAGACGTAAGTTACGGCTCTTGACCGTTACTTGAAAACTGATAATTAGGGAACACAGTGAGCACTAACTCTCACTAGGGTTGTGGTGCGCACTTGCCTGAATATACGCCTGCACTGAACGCGGCTAGCAGAAAGCGTGGACAAATAACATTCAGAGGAAATTATAATCGCAACAGTAAAAGCTAAGACTCGGGCAAAATCACCTAACCAAAGCATAATGTCGTATTTACTCGAATAAGCGCCACCAATTAGGCAAAAACACCGCTTTCAGACAAAAGTTGCTCCTAAATAAGCACCACGGTCCCGGAGCCGGTCCAGGTTTAATACGGAAAATAATAATACCCTAATTGACGCCACAAGTTCACAATTTTAAGTAAAGTCAGAAAAAGAGAAAAAAAAGAAAGAAAAAGGAAAAACACAAGAGAATGAGCGAGCGATTTCGCCTTTGTTTTCTATTTGACAGTCCGATCCGGAGTCTATGTTTTTTTTTTTTTTATTTTTTTTTATTTTTTTATTTATTTTTTGCCTTACAGACATATATTAAATGTTTACAGTACTAAACACTACTGAAAACTAAATACTACTAGCAATATTCACTATACTTGCACTATTTACAATATTGGCTATACTGACAATACCATCCATACGATGCTCGTACTACTAATAATTACAATGGTTACACTACTTACAATTCTAGTACATCACACGCACACACACACCCACATAAACACACACACAAAAAAAATCCGGAGTCTATGTATCATTCAGTCTATTTTGTCAAAACAACCCCGCATAAAGTTTATCTCCATCTATTTCTGTGCTCTTTTGGTAGATTTGAGCAACAAAGTCGCGGAAAAGATAGCAAGTCTATTTTATTTTTTTGAGCAGCAAATACATGCACCCACCAGGGCCCCTTTTTTCAGCGAAGAGCCGGGAGGCCGCGCATTGTGGTCGATTTGGGGCACTGGGAACTAAGCTTAATTCAAAGATGGCGCGCGGAAGGCATGGTTGGTTTTTCTCTCGTTTTTCATCTATTTTGCAAGGTTAGTAGCGATTATAGGTGGATCAAACAGTAAGAGCTGTAGAAGGTATCGTTTTAAGAAGTTTTAGAAGTGCTTGTGGTAATGGTTTGCCTTACATTCGGTGAGATCTTGACTCTCACCCTATAAGCTCTTCAATGCATAAGTCCTTATTGGTAACGCTTTCAACAATTCAATCTCCCCCTTCTTTCAGTCTCAACGCTTTGATTTCAAGGGCAAATCGGTGCGTAACTAATGGTGTTTGAAGGCTTTATTTGTAAATTGGCCGTTATATAATTCTGATTAAAAACGTTAAATTTGTAGCAAATTCTTTATTTTTATGCTTAGTAGCCAGGCCTTTGACCGGGGGGTGAAATGTCGAGATTTTGGGGGATGAGGTCTCGATGAAAAGAACCTCATGCAACCATTACAGTGACAACAACAGGAATTTTACTCGTGATATCAATTTGCATTCTTTCAAATGTTTTGTGATTTTTTCAAGTGGGTCAATAATTTGTCCGAGATATCGGTTGGTGAACATTCCTGGGGGTTAATATTAGGGACTGTGTCCAAGATCAAAAATCTAAAGCAAAGAGCTGCTTTATTGGACCCCTTCTCCAGCCATTAGTGGGACACAACTTCATGAGCAGTGTCCCCCCAACAAATGCTGTCCTTGGAGAAGTACCCCTTCTTACTTTTTAACTGAGTATACCTAGGGGTATCTTGACCCCCCCTCCCACCCCCCTCCAAAAAAAAATTGAGGACAAAATGTATTCACGGGTTGTTCTTTAATTGTTTTATAGTGAAGACATAATTCCAGAAATACTAATTCCCAAAAAAATTGGGTTGGAACACATTTTAACTTGCCATATTTTGTCCATTATAACAAAGAGAGGCAGCTTTGTTTTTACTTTTTTTTAGCCTTTGGGTTCCTTGGGTTCTTTTGGTATCCAAGGGGGCAGGGTGGAGGGGGGGGGGGGGGGGTCATCGGGTGGGTAGAACATAACAAAAATAATATCTCTTTTTTCAAACTGCGGACTCGAAGTATAAATTCTACCAAAGTCTTTAAACAATTCACAAAAAAATTTTTTATTTTTTTCTTATTATCCATCTCCCTTCTCT
>CALNXI010000457.1:16411-28987 GCA_942486025.1 Porites evermanni | reverse complement strand
ATATACACCTATTTCAATTAAGGTTGCTCCCGCGAACCATGTTTCATAGCCTGCAGTGCACTGTGGTAAACCCTTTTGTAGCGGGAAGTTAAGTTCATTGAATTAATGGAGACCATTTTTGAAAAGGCGTTCAAGAGAGCTTTCAAGTCAAATGGCTGCTAATATTTTTAAGCGTGAGCGAGCTGAAGAATTTCCTTTTTATTTATTGTAGTTCATGAACAAATTCCTTGAATTTGAATTGCATGTTTTAACTCCATCCAAAATTCCCACGTGCATGAGCCAAGCAAACTCGTTGAAAATTTGCAGCATTTGCATGCATATTACCACAGAGAAAAACGTAACCTCAAATCACTGTCTAAATTAAAAAGCCTAGGATTCAGTATTTTGAAATACATCGTCTTAACGTTCTGCTGACATAGCATAGCGTCAGCAGCGTTTGCTGCTCGTTGCGGGTGCAAAACTTACTAGACTTGCTACAGTAATGCATCGCGGGCTATGAAACCTGGATCATGCATCATTCTTCTCTGAAGCAACCTTAATTGAAATAGGTGTATATACATGTAGTTTTGAATACAGGCGTAATCGCCTTGCACTTGGTTTAATGGGCTCAGTTATTACCATCGGTTTATCAATAAATGGATGCTCACACTCGAAAAAGACAGTTGACAAGAGAGAACAAAATTGATTAGTCCGGAAGTTTGGGCTGCGGCAGCTTCCAAGGCATGAAGCAATTCAGGCAGAGCCTCTTTTTCTTCCCATCACTCAAGAAGGCAAAAGGAGGCATATGCTCACAGGGTTGTTAGGTGCAACTGGAATTGAATATAGTACTGGTTGCTTAAATATGAAAGTTATCTATTATAAGTAGGGCAAATAACCACTAGTTAGCTTAGGCCTGTTGTGACTACATTATATTTCAAATCTAAAAAATTTTGCTTAAGATGGTCTTGAGATTAGAGATTGTGCCAAAGGTGCTTATGTCATAAAGTAATCCTAACCCACCTCTGCATCACAAAAACCTCAAAATTTGGATGCTCAAGGTCTTAATTACCTTTTGTCTACCTGTTGTATAGGCACTGACAGTAGAATGTGTTCTCATGTTAAACCAGTTTTCAGTCTAATAGGATAAGCCTTTTTTCTACATGTAGGGTGCCAGCAGACTAGTAGTCAAAATTTATTGGCATGACATTGGTTAAACAAACTGAAAATTTAAATCAAGTTGTCCTGATAAAAGGTTATATCCACAGTAATAATTATAGTAATAATAATAATAGTAATAATAACAATGATAATATTTAATAATAATAATAATAATAATAATAATAATAATAATAATAATAATAATAGTGATAATGATAATAATAATAATAATTATGGCACTGGGGTAGGAAAGGTTGAATCCTCAGCCTACCACAGGGAGCCCTGCCCACCTGAGTCTGGGGTAGCACCTTTGGCAAGTGCCAGCAATCCTTTTGACATTCCAGTCAGGGTTACAGCGGAGTCCCAATGGCAACTGAAACGGAGGAGGAAGTTACCATCAAATAGCTTTAGCTTCCTAATGGCTGCAAAGGCAAATAAGGGCACAATACCAGATGGGCTGGCTACTAACCAAGAATAGGTGAGGCTTGTTAGCTGTGGACGGCATCTCACCTACACTGTAGGAGAAAGCCACTCTGATAACAAACCAACTTCTCACTGAATGGGATGACACATGAAGCCAGAATAACGGCATAAATGGGACCCAAGCAGATATAGTGGGTGCCGTGTCTAACAGGGTGCCTTGGAAGCAGAAGCAAATACCTGGTCGTAATCCTTATTCTGTTATATTAAGGTGGTCAAAGGAAGTAAACAAACTTGTGGTGAAGTGTTGCACCAAAGTGATCCCAGCAAAGAGGGTATCTAAAAAGAATGGTGACTATTTGGGCTGAAAAAGGTGTTTTCGAAACAAATTACATGTTGTGTGTACTAAAGTTCAGCAATTAGTGAATCAAGCAAGGGAAGTAAAGGTTCATGTGTGGTTATTTGATGTAGAGATAGAAGATTAATAAAGGGAGTCCTCACAGAAAAGAGTACATGTTGTATACCAAATGACTCCTGAAGGTTGAAGGGTGAGAGGAAGACCAAAAACTACTTGGAGAAGGACAGTTGAGAAAGAGCGAAACAAAGCAGGGTGGAAAAGCTGGGAAGTAGCCAAAGCGGTTGCACAAGAAAGAAATGTTATTATTGGCCAGACAGCATGAAGGCCTTATGTGCCTACTGGGGCAATGAGACATGATGATGATGAACAGTGTTGACATTGGACCAGATCAACCAACACTAAGAGTAATGAGGAAACCTGTGAAAATGAGAGGACAGAGCAAGTGGAAGAACAGATTTGTGGTGGCCAGTCTGAAATCTTGGTGGAAAAAGAAAAAAGAGAAATGAGGGTTTGGGGGGGGGGGGGGGAGAAGTTAAATTTTATATAATTTATTGAAAATGTTTAAGGAAAAACTGGAAAAGAAAAAAATGGAAAAGCATGGGAACGTGGGGAATGGAAAAGGATATCTTTTAGAAAGGGGTGGGGATGATGTAAAGGTAAAAAAAAAAAAAAGAGAGGGGGTTGGGGGGGGGGGGGAAGGAGAAGTTAAATTTTATATAATTTATTGCAAATGATTCAGGATGAACTGGCAAAGAAAGAAATGGAAAAGCATGTGAACGTGAGGAATGTAGAAGGATCTCTTTTAGAGAGAGTTGTGGATGATGTAAATGAGGTTATTGGTATTTTTGACACCCAAAATATCAGTGAAATCAGAAGCATATACCCGTTAACCCTGAAGCATATAATTATAACTCTGTTCCAATATTGAGAACCAATCAAAATTTACATCCTTATATAGTATCACTGACAGGTGAGTTTGTTGCGCTAGTGTTATGAAAATTTTGTATCGCAATATACACTGTCAATGATGTGCTGCAAAGATAAAACTAATAACGGTTTGGTGGAGTAAAATTTGACCAAAATTGAATGCCAAAATGAAAGCTTGTGTGTTCTCAAAAGAGTATGCATCCTCATTATGCGACCTTTTTTTCTACCTGATAGTTTTAAAAGGTTGCTATCTTAATATTAAAAGAAGTTATGCACAAACTCCAATCAGAAGAACATATGGCAGGTTTTTCAATGAACACTGAGACGGAAAACTACTTTGTAGCGAGCACAGAGTTTTTTTTGGAAAGTATTCGCAGGGGAAATTATTCGTACACTCCATGGGGCAGCTTAGTTTGCACAAATTACAACACACTTGTCGGCTCCACCACCTGTAAATGTAAATGTTTTTGCCTGTTTATTATGTTCTAACAAATTTAAATGGCTCAACATACACTGTGGTGTTGTGGATGTACTTGGACAACTGTTAAGGACTTGAAGAATTCATTATTAGCTACTTGTTTTAGAGATGATGCCTCTAATTCTCTGAGTCCATATTTGGGCAAAATAATTTCCTTGCTTCTGATTGGACAGCTAAAAAACCCCAGCATGGTTCCAAACAAATTAATGAATAAGAGGAATTTAGATGCTTCAGGGTGATATGCTTCTGGTGAAACAAATAGGCTGTTGGTGGTAGCAGCAGCTAATATCATGGTAGCAAAAAGGCTACATGAAGGTGTTAGAAAACCTACTGCAAAAAGAAGTGATGAGCGATGTTGGAAGAGGAGGATCAAACAAAAGATAATATAGCTGAGGAAAGATATTAGTAGATTAGAAGAGGTGAGTAACTGGTCAATTGAGAAGAGTTAAGATCAGTGAGCAGTTGGAAAGAAAATGTAGTACAGTGGAACCTCCATATAACTTTACCTCTATAACAAAGTCCTCGGTATATTGAACTATTTTGATTACCCCAGTAATAGTAATACATTTGAAAAAGAACCTCCATGTAACGAGAGCCAAGGGACTGGCAAAATTTGTTTGCAATAACGAGGTTTTGTTATATTGAGGTTCTTTTTCATATACATATTGTTATTACTGGGGTAATCAGAAAAGTTTGTTATACTAAGGACTTCATTTTATATAGGTTCTTTATATCGAGGTTCCACTGTATAACAAAACCTCGTTATTTGAACAAATTTTGCCAGTCCCTTGGCTTTTCGTTATATCGAGGTTCCACTGTATCTGTCTGAAGGGTCGCCGAAATAATTATTTTAGTAGAAGAACTTGAGCAAGGGTGTCTATCCAGGCAGCAAAATTGAGGTGTTGTGGGGAGAACTACACGGTACTGAGACAAAATGGATTGTTTGAATGCAATCAAAAAAGACTGTTTGAGGAGCTGGAAGGAAACGAAAAGTATAGTGATGTGATATGCCAGTTGAAGAAAAGTGCCAAAATATCTGGGGTGGAATTTGGGAAGAAAAAGCACAATGCAGAGGCTGAATGCTTGCAAGATCTTAAAAATGAGCTAGATGCCCTGGGAAGGCAAGGTGAGGTGAAGGTTTCTGCACCGATGATCAAAAAACAACTAAGGGAAAAAAAAATAGTGCCCAGTTGGAAATATGCGGGTCCAGATGGTATGCATGGCTACTGGCTGAAAAAGTTTACTGTGTTACATGTTTGAGATCAGTACTAGAATGGTTAACCAAGGAGACGAACTGTGTTGGTAGTAAAGCACAAAGGAAAGGAAGGTGAATTGTCACACTTCAGACCAATTGCATGCCTACGTGTACCACTGATGAGGAAGTTATTTACAGCAGGGATGTTGGTGGACACAATATTATGAAAATTACATGTAATCTTCACAGAAAGAGTTTATTACCAGAGGAACAGAAAGGATGTAGAAGAAACTCACGAGGCACAAAGATCAGCTGCTTATTGCAGAAGGTGCAAAAAAGGCCTTGGAATGGTATGGGTGGACTATAATTAGGCATGATAATGGTACCTCACTTGTGGATTATTGAATGTCACAGGAACATGTTTGGTTTTGCAGAAAACCTGACGGGGGTAATCCAAGAAAGTCTGAAACAATAGAAAATGGAATTGATGGCTGGTAACCAAGTGTTGCAGGGTGAAATGTGTATAAAGAGAGGAATCTTTCATGGGGATAGCCTTTCTCCATTACTGATTGTATTGGCACTACATGATCCTACTAACACTGGTGTTGAGGAAAGATAATCTGACTACCTACAATGAATCATCTTCTGTTCATGGATGACCTAAAGCTCTATGGAAAAAACAAAAACAAGGTTGATATGTTGGTACAGTCTGTCCGAGTAGTCAGTGAAGACATTAGAATGGAACTTGGAATAAAAAAATGTGCAGTCCTGGTCATGAAGAGGAAGAAACTTGTCAAGTCAGAAGGTATTGTCATCCTGGGTGAAAAACTGCATGATTTGAGCAGTGAATGATGGTGATATGGATGCTTATAAGTACCTGGGGGTGCTTGAGGGAGATGAAATCAAGCACACCAGATGAAAAGAAGAATTGAGAAGGATTACTTTTGTCAAGTACAGAGAATATTTAAGTCTAAAATGAATGGTGGGAATATGGTCCTAGAAATCAATTGTAGAGTAGTGGCAGTAGTGTGATATGCGGCAGGAATGGTGGAGAGGACAAAAATATTAGAGCTACAGATTGTGGATAGGAGAATGCGCAAATTGATGACTCTACGTCATTCTTGCATCTGCAGGCTGATATCAACAGGCTTTACTTTAAAAGATCAGTGGGTGGTAGAGGATTTATGAATGTTGAGGACTCTGTAGAGTGAGATCAATAGTTTTTAATGCAGCTGTAGCTGGTTTGTTGCGAGTTGTAATAGCCCCCTATTGGTTTTGGAGGCAAAGTACAAGTAAGTGTATATCAGAAGTTCATCTGAAGGATTGAGGCTGGATTCACAGATGAGACAATTGCGGCATTATACATCCTTCCATTCAAAGTCAGAAAAAATTTAAAGCTTACTTTGTTTCAATTTGAAATAATTAAACCATTGCAACCTGTACACTTGCAAAAATCTTTTCAAGGCCAAGATTAATGACAGTGACTCTTGTCATGTGTGTGAATCAAAGTAGACCCTATAGCATTGGTTTGTAGAATGCCAGCATATCCTCTCCTTCTGGAACCTTTTGTACCTCTTGGTGGAATGCCAATAACTCTCCCTTAATGTCTTTGACCATTAACGATAAAATTGATGGATATCTCCCTTAGAAATGTTCCTGCCACATGTTTAAACTTTGCCTGATAATTGCTCGCTTTAATACTGGAGCCAAAGTCAAAGAAAGCGAACCATATAGTTTCTTCGCTTTTAAAGCTTTTCTGAAATATTATTACCTGTAGAGCCTTCAAGCTTTTGAGAATCCTTGAGCCTTTAGCTGCACGCATGTTTGGCATGTTCATTTGTTTTTATTAGTGTTTTTTTATTTAGTATTGTAATATCCTGTGTATGAATTGTATCTTTTCCTGTACCATTTATTTTAGCTTTTTAGTGTCTCTCCCGGTTAATATTGTATATTGCATTGTACTTAAGCTTAAATAAGATTTAATTTAAAAAAAGGTGTTGTACAAGTAAGCAGTTCTGAGATGTTATGCTAAAAGTTGTGAAGCCGCATCATTACAGCAAGAAAGAAAAGAGCACTTTCAGAAGAAACAACTCATGGGCAGTTTTGGAGGAACATAACAGAAGTAAGAGATATAAAAACTTGGATTCGCTGAAAAAAAGGGCAACTGCAAGGCTGTGCTCTAAGGAAAATTGAAGGGAGCCCAGTGCTCTGAACCAGTAAAATCTAGGGTGCCCAGCATATGTTTTGTATGAAAAATCTGAGATTTTCTAGTCGCCCGAGGGTAAAAGTTAGGCACCAAGGGCCACTGGGCTCTGCTAGAGCACAGCCCTGAACTGGATAAAAATGGAGATGGAGGATATGATTATGGCAGCACAAGAACAAGCTTTAAGAACTAATAGCATAAAGACCACTGACAAGCAAAATGTGCCGGCAGAGTGTAGAATGGCAGAGAAAGTGATGAGGCAATTAGCCATAATTATTGTATTGGGATGCAAGAAACTTGCTCAAAAGCAATGTCAATGTTGTAGGGAAGACAACCGTGCAGACAATTCACTGGGACTTATCTTGAATGCGGAATGCTGGGTTATGACAGGGATGACAAATACATGTATTACATGAGCTACAACCAGTGTATGTGTATGAATCCAGTAACAACAACCATGAGCCACAACCAGAGTACGAATCCACTAACAACAACCATGATCCACAACCAGTGTATGAATCCACTATCAACAACCATGATCCACAACCAGTGTATGAATCCACTATCAACAACCATGATCCACAACCAGTGTATGAATCCACTAACAACAGCCATGATCCACAACCAGTGTATGAATCCTCTAACAACAAGCTGCCGTGGGACTTCAAAATACAAATTGACGACAAGATTGAACACAACAAGCCTGTATTGGAATAGAACAGAAGTGCCTGATTATTGATGTTGCTTGTCCATTTGACACCTGAATGAAAGACAAAGAGAAAGTTGAGAACTACCAAGACCTGAAGCAGGAGTTGAAAAGGCTCTGGAAATTGGGCAGAGTACCTGTGTAACTGTGTGGTGCCAGTCATAATTGGTGCTGTTAGGAAACGTTATGGTAGTTACATAGCTTTTGTCCTTCTTTGTAGCAAATAGCTCGTCAGGCCTACTATGGTGTTGTTAACATTCCACCACCATACCACGTGTTGTTTTTAAAACTAATGGCGTGAATTAAGCTTGCTCTACAGTACACTCCACTGGCATACTTTGGCTCTTCTTCTCTGTTTTGTGTTGCCTGAATATCTGGTCTGAATCCAAATCTCTATAGGAATCTGCATTCAGGAGGCAAACCCTCGCATCAAAGAAAGCTGACCTCTGCCTCTCCCAAAATCCCCAAGCAACTATATCCAGCCAGGCATCCAAGGTGGTGTTGGCTCCTCTATTCAACTCTTCTCCTGTGATGTCTTACAAAACTGGTTCAACTTCAATGATAAAAATAATAAAATATAATCATAATATAATCATAATAATAATGTTTATCATAATAATAGTAATATTTGATGAGGGAGCCAAACTTGCCATAAGAGTTTTCAGTGCTCAGGGCCCTTATACATGTAGACAATCATAAGCATCATATCAATGTAAGAAATTAAAGAAATTAATATAATGCCTTCCATGATATGAAGCAAGGTTACTATGACTGCTTATGAAGGTGATTGATTTTTCATTTCAGATCAGATGGGTCCAGCTGATGTGTCAAGACTTCAACAGCCAGGAGTTAGAGCTTATCTTCAGTACTGTAAGTGTTGTAAATTTTGCTTTGTAATCCAGCTCTTGAGTGAATTATGTAGACAATTTAACAAAGGTGCTAAGCTTGTTTAAAATAAGATTGAGCTGCAGCTTCATCGGCTTTTTAGTGGCCATACCTGCCCTTATTAAATGCAAAATTCACAACTGTTTTCAAATAAATGTGACTGTTAAATCAGATTCACAGGAGAAGGAGGAAAAAAATAGTGACTCAATGAAATGATCTAATGATTTCAATATTAGTCAAGCTGTTTCTTTTTTACTTGTTTACTGTTGAAAAGCCAGAGATTCAAAGCCATTTTTGGACTCAAAGGAAGAATAAAATTTTAAAAATGTGAACAGTTTTTATTAACAAAATAGTAAATAATTATATTTTTTATAAATAAAAATTGTTTGTATTTTTAAATGTATTTCAAATGGAAATCAAAGGAATGTTTGTTTTCGTCTTTTCATGCAAGACAGCTAGAATCTCTGGAGCAGTTTGAGGACAAAGTGTACATTACTTTCCAACAAGTACATGTAGTGCATGTGTAATTCCGAGGAACTTAAAAAATTGTCTATAACTCATTTATTTATAGTGAGCATCTAATCCTCATAGCAGACAATTTTATTACACATGCTGCAAGTGGCTTGGACAATTTTTTTAAAAAAATTTTAGGTTTCATGAAATTTCATGGCATCGAAATAATTATTGAGATCATAAAAAAAAAACAAAACAAAAAAGGATAAAATTCAAATTCTGAGTGGAACATCAATTTTGTATGAATTGGTTGATGGCATTAAGTTCATTGTGTTTACAAGTTGTTTTATTTCAACTAGCTACATTTTTAGGTTTAAATAATTATATGCAGTGAAAATCAAATCTCTTTAAGAAATGACGTTTTTCTGATAAATATAGAGATTTTTACTGGAGTAGCAGACACAATCTGCCTTGAACAAGCTGCGCCAAATTCTTAGTTCTGCTTTGATTCCTAAGTATAGTTCGGCAATCTACATGATACCAATTAAGTGGATTGATTTATTGACTGATTGACAGTTTCTGGAGTGGTCCTTTGAATTCAATTAACTGATTGACCAACTGAGTAACTGACCAATTGAATGACAGTCTAGACGTCTGACCAACTGACTGACTGATTTGCTGACTTACTTAATAACTGACACATGCACTGAATGAGTAACTATTTGATTGACTGACTAACTGACTGACTGGCTGACTTGCTGACTCACTGTCTCATTGACAGACCAAGACTAAATAGTCGAGTGAAGAATGAGTGTCTGTCTGAATTACTGACTGGACAACTGACTGATTGACTAAATGACTGAATGACCGACTGACTAACTACCTGATTGACTGACTGAATGACCGACTGACTAACTATTACTAACTGACTGACTCGCTGACTCACTCTTTCATTGACTCACCGACTGATTGACAAGCTCACGTACTCACAGACAGACTTAATGACTGACCCCTTCACTGACTAACTGATTTACTGACTGACTGATTGATGGACTAACTGACTGACTTGCTAACTCACTCTCTCATTGACTGACTGGCTGATTGACCACCTCACTTACTCACAGACAGACTCACTGACTGACCTGTTGACCGACTGACTGATGTACTTACTTACTGACTGACTGACCGACTGATTGATTGACTGACATTTTAACTGACTCATTGACTGACTTGCTTACCAACTTCCAGGCCAATTGACTGGCTGACTGGCCTACTACTACTGACTGTGTTAACTAATTATAAGCTGATTGACCAACAGTCGCAGGCTGATCGACTGGCTGGCCGGCTCATTGGTTAATTGACTTGACTGGCTGGCTGATGTACTGAGATTTATCCTACGAAAATAAATGATTTTAATGTGTTAATGATGTGAATCAGGATTACTGATTACTAATGAAGATGGTCATTTTTCATTTCAGATTAGATGTGTCCAGCAGATGTGTAAAGACTTCAACAGCCAGGATTTGGAGCTTATCCTCAGAATTGTAAGTGCTGTATACATTGCCTTGTAATTCAGCTATTGAGTGAACCAGATAAACTGAACTCACAGCTTCTTTAAAGTAAGATTGATATAGTTTAATCAGTTTTAAGTGGCCATACCTGGTCTAATTTAACACAAAATTCAAAACTGTTTCAAATTTAATATCTCTGTAAAATGAGAGATACATATTAAACTAAGTATAATTATCGTGAATGAAAAACACTACTTGAGTGACTTGACTTCTTCTTGATGTTAATGTTTAGCAAGCTGTGTCTTGTTTACTACTGAGAATACAGAGATTTAACAAAATTTTAAAACTCAAAGGAAGAATAATATAAGACAGTTTTTTTTAATAATATTGCTTATATTTTCATGAAAGACAGCTAAAAGCTCTAAACAGTTTGACCAAAATGAACTGTTCTTTCCAACAAGCAGCACATATGTGTAAGTTCATTTTCAAATTCATTTAGGAATTACTTTTGTTTTTGACTGATACCGTTAAGCACTTTAGGTTTTTTCTTTCTAGCTTAATAAATTCAAACAATAATATTATTACATGCGCACAGTTAAAATCAAATCTTAAAATAAGAGTTTTTTTCTGACAAAATGGCACTTCATCCTAAAGTAGTAGATGTGATCTGCTTTGAACAAGCTGTGGTACAATGTTGGTATATAATGCCAAGTTCTTCTTTTAGTCATTAAATTTTAGTATAGTTCTGCAATTTACATGATGCCATTTGAGTGGACTGATTTATTGACTGATTGACAGTTTCCTTGAGTGGTCCTTAACTGATTGACCAACTGACTAAATGAGCGACTAACTTTCTCATTGGCTGACTGGCTGCCTGATTACCTGACTGACTACCTGGCTTATTGAGTGACTGTCTAACTATCCTGCTAACTGACTGACCGATTATATTTACTGGCTAACTGACAGATTAACTGACTGATTGACTGAATGATGGACTGACTGACTTACTTGGTGATTGAATAACTCATTGACTGACCAAATGGCTGACTTGTTGTTGACTGACCGAAGGATTACCTGACTTACTAATTGACTGACTGAGTGACCGGCTTACAGTTGACTGTCAAAGTGGCAAACTGATTGACTGATTAGCTGACTTGCTTTGCTGACTGACTGGCTGGCTTTCTTGCTGATTGAATGGCTGTATATTTGACTGGCTTACTGATGGACTGACTGACTGACTGACTGACTTATTGCCTAACTAACTGACTTGCTGACTGACTGACTCATTGATTGACTTGTTGAGTATTTGACTGATTTATGGACCTACTGACTAATTAACTGACTGACTGACTGAATGACTTACTGTCTCATTGACTCACTGAATGGCTGACCTGTTGAGTGACTGACTGATTTACTGACTGATGAATTAGCTGACTTATGTATTGGTCAAATCGAAGCTTCAACATGCCCCCCGCCGGGCATACCCCGGGCATTTGACACCTTTGCCGTCCTGGGGAGGAGGAATTTGATTATCAGAGTCTTCCAGGGGGTGGGGAATTTGATCCCCATGCTTTAGGGGTGGGGAATTTGAACTGCACCCTCAAGTTCAGGTAAAATCTTTGGCGTGGTGAGCTATCATGGGGGACGCGGTGTTAGAGGATTTTCGTGGAAAAGATTGTGCCTTTGTAGCCAATTGGTTGCGAGGAAAAGGCTTAAACAAGCTTTGTGCCGTATTAAATTTTAAAATTTTTAATATTGGATTCAGGCTTTGAATGTATGAATGTATTTTATTTATGTGTTTACAATGAAATACAATACCTATATTGGCGATTCAATCAGCAACAACATAAATAAAATAAGATAAAAAGCTCAGGTCATCTACTTTGACCTACTGCAAGTATGTTAATTAATAAGGTGAACGATGATGCATGTCAGTGAAATGGTCATGATGTAGTAATCTCAATAGGTGGGATCTTTTTAATAGAACGCTTTGTATGTTGCATGACGAAGAAAAGCTGAGCATTCAGTGACCTTGTAGCAGCGATTTCCGCTGTTTTGCATGAGACTTTTGTTCGTAGTAAATACGCTAACAGTGTTTCTCAGTTTTTGTTATATTTATAAATATTTTGTTCAACAACTGAAGGTATTTCCGCCCTCCTTCTGTCATTTTTGTGCCTGTGAAATGTCCCCGGGGTGGGGGCATTTGATCACCTAAATGGACCCTAGTGTGGGGCATTTGAACGGCATTTTGGCCTGGGTAGGGGGGAATTTGAACGATAATTTTCAAAAAAAGTCAAATGCCC
>CALNXI010000457.1:0-15873 GCA_942486025.1 Porites evermanni | reverse complement strand
GGGGGGGGGGGGGGGGCATGTTGAAGCTTCGATTGGACCGATACATTACAGTTGATGACCGACTAACTGACTGACTTATTGATGGTCTCGCTGACTGTCGTGCTGACTTGCTGAGTGACTGGCTGACTGACTGGCTTGCTGACTGACTTATTCATGAATTAGGTTACCAATTGGCCGACTTGCTATTGTGACTGACTGGCTGACTTGGCAACTTACTGTCTTTTTGACTGGCTAAATGGATGACTTTTTGACCGACTGACCCTCTGACTGACTGTGTCATTGAATGAATGGCTGACCTGCTAAATGACTGCCTTATTGACTAACTAACTGACTGGTTGATTGCTGAGTGGTCACTGATTGATTAACAAACTGACTTAATGAATGACAGACAAACTGTCTGATTGGCTGACCTGCCAACTGACTGACTGGCTAGCTTACTGACTGGCTAAAGTACTGAGTGATTGACTGGCTGAATTGCTTACTTGCTGATTGAGTAACTGACTGATCGGCGGACTGGCTGATTGACTGGCTGACTTGCTGACTGACTTACAGACTTACTTGCTTACCAACTTACTGACCAACTGACTGGCTGACTTGCTCAATTACTGACCGACTGTATGACTGATAGACTGATTGACTGACAGTCACAGACTGATTGATTGCTTGGCTGGCTCACTGACTAATAGGCTCTGAGTGGCTGATTGACAGTTAAGATTCATGCTAAGAAAAGAAAATAATTTTTATGCCTTACATGACATGAATCAGAATTACTGAGATTGCTGATGAAAATGACTAATTTTTCATTTCAGATCAGATGTGTCCAGCAGATGTGACAAGACTTCAACAGCCACTGGATTTCGAGGTTATCTTCAGTGCCATAAATGCTGTATATATTGCTTTGTAATCCAGCTCTCGAGTGAACCAGATAAATTAAACTGCTGGTACAGCTTGTTTAAAGTAAGATTGAGGCATGGCTTCATCAGTTTTTGGTAGCCATACCTGGCCAAATTAAAACCAAAATTTAAAACTGTTTGAAATTAATTTATTTGCAAAATGAGAGATATGCTAGTCAAGGAAAAAACACTACACTGTATTTGAGTGACTTGAATTCTTTTTGATTTCAATACATATTTTGCCAGCTGTTTCTTTGTTTACAACTTAGTTCAAGACAGAGGTTCAACAAAATTTTCAGACTCAAAGGAAGAGTATAAAACATTTTTGTTTCTAATGTATTTTTTGATATCCAGTGAATGTTTGTTTTATGGAAGGCAGCTAAAAGCTCTAGAATTGTTTGAGGCCAAAGTGTGCATTTCTTTCCAACAAGTAGCACTTGTGTATAAGTGTGAGAGACTTAAAAAAAAAATTTTGTGGTTTGATAGGTATCCTTTTTTTCAAAACACTCTCGAATAAAATTATTTTAAAACAGTACAATCTTCACGGTAAGACAATTATATGATCTGCAACTCCTGCAAGTGGCATGGACAAGATATTTGGAAAATGAATAAATGAATAAGATGACTGAATAAAATGAGGTTCATTTGATTATGAGTTGCCATTGAAATATTTATCACTGAAAATCAGCTCTTTTTCTGAAATGAACACTACAAAATCATCTAATGTGAACTTGCAAAATTTGTACATTCATGCTGCTCACTTTTGTGTTTTGTGTTTCAAAACGTAAAGGTATGACTACTAAAAAGCCTGAAGAAGCTACATTGTACTTATGGCTCGGAATTCCTCTGATTCAAATTCATTTTGAAATTAATTTTGTTTCATTGACTGATAGCATTAAGCACTTTGAGTTTGTTTTTCTTTCATGCTTTTAGGTTCAAATAATATTACATGCAGTGAAAATCAAATCTTAAAACTGCAAATGGTAATTTGTCCTAATGTAGTAGACATGATCTGCTTTGAACAAGCTGTGCCACAAGGGTAGTTAAATGCCAAGTTCTGCTTTTAATCATAAGTATAGTTCTGCAATCTACGTGATGCCAGTTGAGTGGACTGATTTATTGACTGATTGACTGTTTCCTTAAGTGGTCTTTAGCTGATTGACCAACTGACTAAATGAGTGACTAACTGACTAATTGGCTGACTGTTTGACCAATTTCCTGACTGACTAACTGATTCATTGACTGACTGTCTAACTGTCTGATTAACGGACTGTCTGATTAGATTACTGATTGACTGATTACCTTCAGGACTGATTGACTGACAAACTGACTGACTTTACCTTATGACTGACTGATGCATTAACTCAAAAAATGGCTGATTAACTGACTTATTAGCTGACTTACTGACTGAGTGACTGAGTGGCTGACTATCTGACTGCCTGAATGAGTGACCTGCTGATTTGCTGACCTGCTGAATGACTTACCCATTGGCTAACTGACTGACTTAATGACTGACTCAATGACTGACTAAATGGCTTACTTTTTGACTGACGACTGATTTACTGACTTACTTTGTTGACTGGTTAACTGACTTAATTACAGACCCATTGGCCATTGACTGACTGATCAATGACTGACCTACAGTAGATTGACAAAACTGACGGACTAACTGATTAGCTGACTTGCTTTACTGACTGACTGACTCACTGGTGTTTGACTATCTGACTGACTTACTAATGGCCTGACTGATTGACTGGCTGACTGACTGACTGACTAAATTTTGGGTTCATTGACTGATTTATGGACCTACTGGCTAATTAACTGACTAACTGACTTATTGACTGACTGAATGGCTGAACAGCTGTTTCATTGACTAACTAACAGGCTGACTTGCTGACTGACTGACTGAATGACTGACTCACTGACTGACTGGCTGACTTGCTTACTGACTGACCTATTGACTAATTGACTGAGCTTTTGACTGACTGATTGGCGTACTGGCTGACTCAACTGCTTAGTGACTGACTGTCTAACTGATAGACTGAATGACCGATTGTCATCAACTGATTGACTGAACAATGACTGACTACTTGTCGGCCAGCCAAGTGATTAGATAACTGTTTTGACTGACTGTATGACAATGCGACTGCCTACTTGTCGACCAGTTGAATGATTAGACAACTCTCTTGACTGACTGTCAAGGGATAAGATAACTGTCTTGTCTGACTGTTTGACAAACTTGCTGATCACTCGTTGACCAATAGAGTGATTAGATTACTGTCCTGACTGACTGTTTGTCAAGATGACTGGTTGACTAGGAGATTGATTTGACTGATCACTAGTTCCACTCTGTGGTTTTACTAGATTGCTGAACTGTGCTTCGCATGTGTAATTTCATAAAGGGTGTATTTTGAATCTCTCCTGCATAACCTCATCTGGGTTAACAAAAGATGTTCAAAAATGGAAAAACATCTGGAACAAGACTGATGCATTCCATATTGGTGACAAAGCATTTTTTTGGTACCTAATAATATTATCATATTGCGACTATTAATTCACTTTTTTCACATAGACCATAGTGCACCGTATTCACCCTTCAAAATTTTGCCTAACCATTATACCCGGGGGAAATTGGAAACAATGGTTTTGCAAAATTTTGGGGATAAACAAGGAGTATTATGGACTATGTGAAAATGGTGAATATCAAGCCTTTGTGGTGCCATGTCACCACTATGGAATGTTAAGTCTTTTCCCAGGCGTTTCTTTCATAGGTAGGGGAAATTGTCTATTCAGTCTTAAGTGCCTTTAACAAACAGCTTGTAACACTGAAATTCGACACCGCAGCGAGTTTTCTTTTGTGAGGGCAAAAAGCTAGGAAGAATTTTTTTTTCGGAAATTTGAGACTCCCAGCAATACCTCATCCTTTTTGTCGATTTTCTTTGGATCCCAGGGAGAGCAATGAACAGCAAAAGGGGAACTTTGTCACAGATTGGTCTCTTAAACAAAAGGTCAGCTACAACGAGAAGAGTCTTAACATGCATGTATCTTGGCAACGTTTTGTAAAAGGAAATGTTATCAGCAACAAAAGGAATCAAGAAACTATTGTAACAAATGTTTGGATATTTGCTTTCTTTAACGATAAAACAATTTTAAGGGCATTGAAGAAAAACACATCTACACATATGACCATTTGAATTTGTGAGTCAAATACAAGATGAAAAGTCTTAAAAGAGATATTTGTTGTATTGTTTGGGAAATTTCGCTTGGTTGCAAAAAATAACAATTAAAAAATGAAGGACAATTTCAGTGTTACAATGAAACCCGGTGGAGAGATTTAAAAATACCCAATCAACCTCTTCAGTTTTAAGGGTGATCAGTGTATTATTTCTCCTTACTTTTTCAACGCATTGTCATACAATTCAAGTAATGAAAGATATTGCAAGTTAAGACCTACACTGTAAATAAACATCTAAATTCTCAGAAGCTAGTATTTTGGAAATGCGTAGGAGAAGGAATGAGAATTGACACTTTCAGCTTAGGACTGAAACTCCACAGTAATCACAAGGTCTTGACAACGCTCGCTTTGCAAGGCGTTTTTGGTTTGTCGTTAGTAAACGGCTTGTTGTTAAGTTTTTTGCTCGCAAAGGTAATGATATTCATAGATATGTGCAATACCGTGTTTAATTCAAATTCAAGTTTGGTTGCCACAAATTTTCTTTTGCGCGGTTAAGCTGCTTGTAAATCGGTTCTAAAACTTTCAGTTTTTTAATGCGCGTATTAGTTTGTTTTGGCGACAAACAAGCCGTATTACTATGCCGTCCAAATGTTACACGGTGAAGCGTTGTCGAAACTATGAAATTATTAAAAGCAGGACTTGGTATATTTTATTTTTACGAAGGCTCGGACACAGTGGAATATTGAGCGCAGTAAAATTACTTCGTGTTTTCAATACATATTTTGCCAGCTGTTTCTTTGTTTACAACTTAGTTCAAGACAGAGGTTCAACAAAATTTTCAGACTCAAAGGAAGAGTATAAAACATTTTTGTTTCTAATGTATTTTTTGATATCCAGTGAATTTTTGTTTTATGGAAGACAGCTAAAAGCTCTAGAATTGTTTGAGGCCAAAGTGTGCATTTCTTTCCAACAAGTAGCACTTGTGTATAAGTGCGAGAGACTTAAAAAAAATTTTGTGGCTTGATAGGTATCCTTTTTTTCAAAACACTCTCGAATAAAATTATTTTAATACAGTACAATCTTCACGGTAAGACAATTATATGATCTGCAACTCCTGCAAGTGGCATGGACAAGATATTTAGAAAATGAATAAATGAATAAGATGACTGAATAAAATGAGGTTCATTTGATTATGAGTTGCCATTGAAATATTTATCACTAAAAATCAGCTCTTTTTCTGAAATTTACACTACAAAATCATGTAATGTGAACTTGCAAAATTGGTACATTTATGCTGCTCACTTTTGTGTTTTGTGTTTCAAAACGTAAAGGTATGACCACTAAAAAGCCTGAAGAAGCTATATTGTACTTATGGCTAGGAATTCCTCTGATTCAAATTCATTTTGAAATTAAATTTGTTTCATTGACTGATAGCATTAAGCACTTTGAGCTTGTTTTCTTTCAATCTTTTAGGTTCAAAAAATAAATTACATGCAGTTAAAATCAAATCTTAAAACTGCAAATGGTAATTTGTCCTAATGTAGTAGACATGATCTGCTTTGAACAAGCTGTGCCACAATGGTAGTTAAATGCCAAGTTCTGCTTTTAATCCTAAGTATAGTTCTGCAATCTATGTGATACCATTTGAGTGGACTGATTTATTGACTAATTGACTGTTTCCTCAAGTGGTCTTTAGCTTATTGGCCAACTGACTAAATGAGTGACTAACTGACTAATTGGCTGACTGTCTGACCAATTTCATGACTGACTAACTGATTCATTGACTGACTGTCTAACTGTCTGATTATATTACTGATTGACTGATTACCTTCAGGACTGATTTACTGACAAACTGACTGACTTGACCTTATGACTGACTGATGCATTAACTTAAAAAATGGCTGATTAACTGACTTATTAGCTGACTTGCTGACTGAGTGACTGAGTGGCTGACTATCTGACTGCCTGAATGAGTGACCTGCTGACCTGCTGACCTGCTGAATGACTTACCCATTGGCTATGACTAGCTAACTGACTTAATTACTTACCCATTGGCCATTGACTGACTGATCAATGACTGACCTACAGTAGACTGCCAAAACTGAGGGACTAACTGATTAGCTGACTTGCTTTACTGACTTACTGAGTCACTAGCTATCTTGCTGGCTGAGTGTTTGACTATCTGACTGACTTACAAATGGGCTGACTGATTGACTGGCTGACTGACTGACTGACTAAATTATGGATTCATTGACTGATTTATGGACCTACTGACTAATTAGCTGACTAACTGACTTATTGACTCACTGAATGGCTGACCAGCTGTTTCATTGACTAACTAACAGGCTGACTTGCTAACTGACTGACTGAATGACTGACTCATTGACTGACTGGCTGACTTGCTTACTGACTGACCTATTGACTAATTGACTGAGCTTTTGACTGACTGATTGGCATACTGGCTGACTCAACTGCATAGTGACTGACTGTCTAACTTATAGACTGAATGACCGATTGTCATCAACTGATTGACTGACTGATGACTGACTACTTGTCGGCCAGCCAAGTGATTAGGTAACTGTTTTGACTGACTGTATGACAACATGACTGCCTACTAATTGACCATTTGAATGATTAGACAACTCTCTTGACTGACTGTCAAGGGATAAGATAACTGTCTTGACTGACTGTTTGACAAACTGGCTGATCACTCGTTGACCAGTAGAGTGATTAGATAACTGTCCTGACTGACTGTTTGTCAAGATGACTGGTTGACTAGGAGATTGATTTGACTGATCACTTGTTCCACTATGTGGTTTTACTAGATTGCTGAACTGTGCTTCGCATGTGTAATTTCATAAAGGGTGTATTTTGAATCTCTCCTGCATAACCTCATCTGGGTTGAGAAAAGATGTTCAAAAATGGAAAAACATCTGGAACAAGACTGATGCATTCCATATTGGTGACAAAGCATTTTTTTGGTACCTAATAATATTATCATATTGCGACTATTAATTCACTTTTTTCACATAGACCATAGTGCACCGTATTCACCCTTCAAAATTTTGCCTAACCATTATACCCGGGGGAAATTGGAAACAATGGTTTTGCAAAATTTTGGGGATAAACAAGGAGTATTATGGACTATGTGAAAATGGTGAATATCAAGCCTTTGTGGTGCCATGTCACCACTATGGAATGTTAAGTCTTTTCCCAGGCGTTTCTTTCATAGGTAGGGGAAATTGTCTATTCAGTCTTAAGTGCCTTTAACAAACAGCTTGTAACACTGAAATTCGACACCGCAGCGAGTTTTCTTTTGTGAGGGCAAAAAGCTAGGAAGAATTTTTTTTTCGGAAATTTGAGACTCCCAGCAATACCTCATCCTTTTTGTCGATTTTCTTTGGATCCCAGGGAGAGCAATGAACAGCAAAAGGGGAACTTTGTCACAGATTGGTCTCTTAAACAAAAGGTCAGCTACAACGAGAAGAGTCTTAACATGCATGTATCTTGGCAACGTTTTGTAAAAGGAAATGTTATCAGCAACAAAAGGAATCAAGAAACTATTGTAACAAATGTTTGGATATTTGCTTTCTTTAACGATAAAACAATTTTAAGGGCATTGAAGAAAAACACATCTACACATATGACCATTTGAATTTGTGAGTCAAATACAAGATGAAAAGTCTTAAAAGAGATATTTGTTGTATTGTTTGGGAAATTTCGCTTGGTTGCAAAAAATAACAATTAAAAAATGAAGGACAATTTCAGTGTTACAATGAAACCCGGTGGAGAGATTTAAAAATACCCAATCAACCTCTTCAGTTTTAAGGGTGATCAGTGTATTATTTCTCCTTACTTTTTCAACGCATTGTCATACAATTCAAGTAATGAAAGATATTGCAAGTTAAGACCTACACTGTAAATAAACATCTAAATTCTCAGAAGCTAGTATTTTGGAAATGCGTAGGAGAAGGAATGAGAATTGACACTTTCAGCTTAGGACTGAAACTCCACAGTAATCACAAGGTCTTGACAACGCTCGCTTTGCAAGGCGTTTTTGGTTTGTCGTTAGTAAACGGCTTGTTGTTAAGTTTTTTGCTCGCAAAGGTAATGATATTCATAGATATGTGCAATACCGTGTTTAATTCAAATTCAAGTTTGGTTGCCACAAATTTTCTTTTGCGCGGTTAAGCTGCTTGTAAATCGGTTCTAAAACTTTCAGTTTTTTAATGCGCGTATTAGTTTGTTTTGGCGACAAACAAGCCGTATTACTATGCCGTCCAAATGTTACACGGTGAAGCGTTGTCGAAACTATGAAATTATTAAAAGCAGGACTTGGTATATTTTATTTTTACGAAGGCTCGGACACAGTGGAATATTGAGCGCAGTAAAATTACTTCGTGTTTTCCAGCGATGAGACTGTTGCGTGCGATGTTTAAAGAAGTAAAATACAAAACTTCTAAAACACTGCGCGAAACAATCTCTTAGTAGGAAACCGGGGTAAGTCTAAAACTGATTTATACTAGCAACATAAGCACAACTAGTACATGTTTAGTGAGGCCGTCAGCGACAGATGAAACACAACAAAGAAAAAGGGAATCGAACAAACTGATTCTTATGTTGTCCTTTTTGCGAATATACGTGATTTCTGCGTTAATTCCTGGTGAGGACACAAAGAATAAGTGCGTTCCTTTTCCTGTGTTTATGTTTATGTTGCTGAGGTCCCCACTGAACTTATACTTGTGTTTATGCTGCGAGTGGAAATCAGTTTTTTACTGCGCGCAATATTTCAATGTGTCCGAGCCTTTTATCTGGTTCACTCGAGTAGCTGGATTACAAAGTAAACAGCACAGGTACTGAAGATAACAGTATTTATTGAAATAAAGTTTGTCTCTGTTGTCCATATATTTACAATAAAAAAAATATATAAAAAAAGTAATCTAGCCTCCCCCGTCCCTGCCGGGCTGCTTCCACTCTGCTCCGAGTCGGTGTTCATTCTTCTGTCCTCATTTGATATTCCAACTTTAAAATCCTGGTCTGTTTATCTGATCCCTTCATTCAAGCTGGGGGCAGTTGGACACTTAGAAAATTCAACCGCTTGTTCCCAAGTGGGGAGGACAGCGTGAAGGAATGTGAGAGTTTGCTCCTCATGCCCCCAGGGTCTCATTCATTTTCGTCACAATACCACACCGGCCAAAATAATTCTAAGTGAAAATTGAGATTTATTTTGGTTGAAGATGCGTATCTACAAAGTCAGTATGTCGTGAAAATATCCAGAGCCTCGGACAAAAAAAAGGGTGCTACAGAGTGAAACTCAGTCTTCAGTGAGTCTCCGTCAGAAACGAAGGCAGAGAATTAAACAAAGAATCGCGCCGGTCTGACTGACCTTCATTTCACAAACTTCATCAAAGAGCACAAGTCATTAACAATCTCTCCTCTGCGAAGCTACTAATGCTGGATTTCTCTCGCCCTATTTAATGTTTAGTGTTGAATGATTAGGTCTTAATGAAATGAAATTTGCTTCGGGAAAAAAATTTTGTTCTAGCGCCGTATGTTTATTGTTTAATGTTTAGGTCTCAATGAAATGAAATTTGCTGCGGAAATAAGATTTTGTTCTAGCGCCGTTTATTATCATTTATCCTAAAATGCCGAAGTGCCGCATTTGAGTTTCTGTCTTAATGTTTCGTCTAAAATTCAATATCTAAAATTTGCCCGCCCTATTTTGAATTAGGATGTCGTTATTTAAAATCAGAGCTGAATAAGTTTCGCCTCCAAATTTCGCCGAAGGGATTAGATCTAATGCGACTATGCAAATAAATTTCATTTAAATTAAATTTTGGATCCTTTTATTTCCAATGAAAGTAATTTGACAAATTTTCGCATTTCGAATCGAAAAAGGAAATTACGGAAATGAGCGGAAAAAATTTCTTTAATCCTATTTGGTAAAATTAAATATTAGCTGGAAAACTTGAATTTGATTTAAGTCTTAATTTATGCAGCTAGCCGCGATGTTTTTGTGCATAATAATGAAAATTAGAATAGTAATTTGGGCCAATTTCCCTAGAGATGTTTCAGCTGTCGTGACTGGAATGGATACTTTAAACCAGTTTTCCCACAAAAGACTGGAACTGGCCAAATGCGTTGTTTAAATAAACAATAAATAAGGGAAGAGTCTTGAATTTTCCAGTCCTTTATGGGAAAGCCGATTCTAATGTATCAATTGAAGTCACTGCCGAGAAATTAGCTGAAAATTTAAAGAAGACACTAAGCGAAGTCTCTGTTTAAGATGAAAGTTGTTTATATATTTAGGCCTACAACCGAACCTAAAGCGTAAAGGTTAAATTAACTTGATTTATCACACAATCCAAGGAAATCTATTCTATGTCCCTTTTAAAAACAGGAAATAGAGTAGACTTCAACGGCAGTATGATTAATCAAGTTAATTTAATGGTAATAATTGAATCCTAAATTAGTATGGTTTAGTTGACTAGGTCTCCGAAGGTTTAAATAATATGAAAGAGAAGTTAGTCTGTAAAATCAACAGCCAAGTTTGTTTGATTGTTGTTTCCAGTTGACACCATCCTCGCAGACCCAGAGGCGGATAGTGAAGTCGAGGGAAAGTCTAAACGGGCGGAAAAATAAGGCACGAAGAAAAGTAAAGAACGGCGAGAAGAGCTCTTCTCGCCGTTCTTTACTTTTCTTCGTGCCTTATTTTTCTGCCCGTTTAGACTTTCCCTCGCCCCCACTATCCGCCTCTGGGTCTCCGAGGATGAGTTGACACAAAGACAACAGACAAAAAAACAAAAGATGTTGATTTAATCTAAACTTAGATTTGATAACTAGTTTTTTAGATAATTCAGGTCGGAAAAATGTGAATGAAATGATAATTAAGAGAATAAATAATTGATTTGTATGCGATTTTTATCCTATGCGATGATTTGTACGGTTATTTATTATTAGGCCTAAGCAAGCTTGAGATAGATGTGAAAACTAAATTATTTTTTTAGGTTTAGAAGAGAACTCCATTACCAGTTGCCCCCCATCAGAGAGAATATTAATGACTATCAGCTCAATTTAATGTCGTTTGTGAAAATCCACCCACACCAGATTCAGTGAAATTCAGTGTCCAGTCCTTTGTCCTCGAATCCTCCATCGACACACCTACTCCGTGAGCCGCACAATGTTAGCACCCCCGTTTTTCATCCTAATGTCGTGGAACATTCCCAGACATATTGTTTTGCAGGCAAGCATCCTACTAGTTTTTTTGGAAAAAAGTGTGGGTAGTATTGTGACAAAATGAATGAAGCCCCAAGAACATAAGAAGCAAACTCTCACCTTCCTCCACGCTGTCCTCCCCACTTGAGAACAAACGGCCAAATCTTCCAAGTGTCCAACTGCCCCCAGCATGAATTACAGGATCAGATAAAGTTTCCCAGGATTTCTCAGTTGGAATATCTCAGAGGACATCAGAATTCACACCTTCTCAGAGGCAGAGCTTCCACAGCCCAGCAGGGACGAGGTTGGCTAGATTTAAACATGACCTTGCCCAAGTGATGGGCTCCTAATCTTGTGCGTGTGCCACCTGAGGTCTGAAATTAAATAAGAACTTAAATAATAACAATAATAATAAGCTAATGGTCTCGGAAAACAACCAATAATTCTTGACGACACCACTGGTTTCCCCATGAAATGACCCAGAAATGAAGAATAAGTGAAGAAATTCTATACCAATGATGTGTCACTACCCAGATCTGGGTAGTGCTTTTGATTTGTAGTGCCACAAGGAATATGTGCTTCAACCAATCAGAAGCCCTACCCAGATCTGGCTAGTGACATGTCATCAGTATGGAACTTCTTTGCGTATTCCTTATTTTCAGGTCATTTCACAGGGAAACCAGTGGTAGCGTCATGAAATCTCAGCTGTTTTCAAAGCCTTAGCTAATGCAAGCCTAGCAACAAATATTATTACTTAAGGCAACTAATGCAAGCTCATTAGCGTATTAAACAAAACTAGATATTTCTTGGTACTACAAACGCACCTGTAATGTATCTATGTAGTCAGTCAACTAATGCTCTGATTATGTGAATAAAAATCAGTGGAAAAAAAAAAGAATGCCACGGAGTCGATTCCTAAAACTAACTATGGGAAATAAAAAAAAAGAAAAAGAAAAAGAATACAGAGAGTGAATGCAGCACCAAGAAAATTGATTATAAAAAAAGAATGTAAATGCAATTAAAATTCTCCAGTCTGCTTTGTTTTAGACCTGGGTAGAAACCAAGTTCTCAAAATTTAATAATAAAAGAAGTTTCAGTTGTGAAATAATCAGCGATTTGGAAAAACCATTGTTACTACTGCAAGTTGCCTAGAAAAAAAAATTCAGCACAAGCAGACTAGAGATTGCCTGATAGACATTATGTACAAGTAAACTAATAAAAAATCTACTTTGTGTTGTGATACTTTAGATCCTACTATTCCTAAATCTTTTCCCCAGCCTCACTGTTTCTTAAGAGAATTTCCTGTTGCTTTGGAGTTCTTTTTTAAAATTAATCTGAATGGACAAAATCATTTGTGCACAGATGGGACCTAACTTTGAAGTCCCAACAGAGACCAAAATCAATCATCAACTTATTGAAAACCAAACAAAAATGAAACTATACCTTCTTGCCATACATACTCCTTACTTGTACCGTAAGAGGATCAGTAAGGACAATTGGGACTTCAAAGATTAAGGACATTGTGGCTATAAATGCTTTCCTATTCCTATCCAAACTGTGCTTTGTAGATTTAGCCTGCAAAATGTAAATGCAATTCCAGCTGCAGCTTTGTGACCAAAGAAAGTCAGAGATGGCTGAAAAGAAAACTACTTAGATTTTCCCTTAAGGGAAAATCATCAAACGTTTTATGGTTATCATCTATACATTCTACCCTTATAAATTATAGCTCATAAGTAATCTGTATTGCTATTTTTATCTCGGAAATGTAACGATGTGTACCTGTCCAGTACTATTCCTTGCAGCCTGTATAGTCCCTGAGTTAAGAAAGTAATGTTATTTAGGAGGTTTAAAGTTAATATTTTGCTAATGAGCTTGCTGTAGAGTGTTAATTTTAGAAATAAGTTATAACTTATACTGTATTGGTGAAATCCTGGTTCTTCAAACCTCTTGATTACCAAAACTTGTTTTCCTTTCCCTGAAGTCACTGAAATTTTTTCAATTTCCCCTTGGGCTTTCTCAACAAGAAAATGACAAGAAAGCCCAAATCCCAAAACGCAAAATGAAGCTTAGTATCTCTAATTCTCTGGACTCCCAATTTTCTAAAATCCTCATTTTCACAAGAGGTTCAAAAAATTATAGTTCCACTCTGTTACTTAATGTAACACAGGAAGCGCAGCACTATCAGCCCCTATTTCTTTAACACTAATTTTGTAACCTAATCCTCCCACATGACATCCTCCACAACTTACCTTAAAAGCCATTCCTCTTGCAGGAAATTCAGGAACTGATTTCCATCAAACCAATGCAAGAACATTTTGCCAGTGGGAAAAAGATTATCGATCAAAAATACCTCTTTACCCCTAATTTGTCCCCTTAATATTGAGATAAGAAATATCCTTTCTTCATACCCCCTAATCTCCACCCCCCCTCCTACACCTCAAAATCCTTCAACCCTCCTTATAAGGTAGATGGGGGCTTAAATGAGCTCTTACAGTTTTAAGTAAAAAATAATCTATAAAATATCCACACCCACCCAACTACTATAACTATATAAATTATTAAAGATTATAATAACGTCATGATCAGTATTATTTTAGCAAGATTTCCTTTGAGCAGTGAAGTAATAGGCCCAAGGGTAGTTAACTTTATGAGATTTTGGAGTAGGGATGTGCCATTGCACCCTGAAACCCCTCGCCCATACCAGAGCGTTCAGCTCAATTTTACTTAACCCTACAGTATACTAGACCAAATTGGTCTAAAAACTAATTTTTGAAAGCCCTCCTCTCTAACTGGTGATTGGATGACATACTGTTTCGCAGCTTTGATAAAATTGCTAATTCCTGAGGAAAATGTCATTTATAATCACTTATTATTAATTAATATTGGCTACAGTGTTTCGTTCACTTTGTCTGGCAAAAAATTATTCTCCCCTGAGGTAAAAAAGACCTCCTTTGTAAAATTGAATAACATACTACTCAAAGGAATCTTGCGTTTGATCTTAATAATTATTAACATTTAAGTAGTACAAATAAGCATCTTGATGCACTTTCAAATTTTGTCTTCGTCCATGAAATTTTTTGGAACAAAATACTCCAATTTGAAAAAATTAAGACCACAAACTTACTTAATTTAGGAAAACGCTGCCTATTGATAAGTCCTCGTCCAGTTAAAAATTAAACTGGATAGTGACTTATTTGCATAAAAATAAATTATGTCATGAAATTCAATCTCAGACTTGCAAAAAAAATGTTGAGAAAATTTTCGAAGTGATGCTTATTTGTACAAATATGGTGGCACACACACTGTAAAATAAATCTGTTCATTACTTTTGTAATAATTATTGCAGATACCTTAAGTATTCCCTCCAATAGTGAATTAAAGAATTCCTTAATAAAAAATACCTTTGTTGATCTCACTACATATTCAGCAAAAATGACATGAAGATACTAGCTGATTTTTAATTGGACGAAATTAGGTTTTCTTTGAATGAGTAAAGTTAAGTCGTTTGAAAGCTACTAGTATAATTCAAAGGAAAAATATTGCAAGTGAATCAATTCACTCTTGTTGGGAATACCATGGACCTGTTTTTACTAATACATGAGGGTCCTATTTGAATGTTGAAATAGTCAATATTCTTCGGCTTTTGGTTTTTGTTTTTGGTGTTTTTCTTTTTCGCTGCCAAACTAAATGAATTTGCCTATTACTGCTGAATGGGGGCTGTGGAACAACAGCTGGGTGAAAAACCTCCCCATACGTCCACTTGCTCCTAGGAGGAAAACCCCGGGCCAGCTGTACCCCGCATTCAATGACCTCCCGGGCTGGGTCAGAATGGTCTTAGATCAAGTACCTGCTTTGAAGAAGGTTACTGGCTTTACTGTTAGTATTAATAATTATGATTGTATAAATACTAAACCAGGTATTCATTGTCGGTCGACTTTGATGATACCATCCTCTAGTGCAGCCTCTTTACTCCTGGATTTTGAACTCCTGTGTTGCGAGATTGATGAATTGCGAACCAGTAATGCCAAATCTGTTGTTCTTCTGTGCCTAAGAAGAAAAAAAAAAGAATTCATTATCATTCATTGGAAACTTATTTGTGACTCAAATGATGACTTCTGGCTTGTAGGTATTTATAGTGACAGAGACAAACAAAGGATGTACCAACAGTGTAATATCTAAGATCTAGTCATTTATCCAGGACTCACATGTAAACAACAACCTTATAGCACCACATGTGCTTTTCTAAATAAGACTACAAGACTGACTGCGATGACTAGGATGACTAAGGTAACTAGGGTGACTAGAATGACTAAGATAACTGGAATGATCACGGTTACTGGGATGACTAAGATGACTAGGGTGTCTGGATGATTAAGATGACTGAGGTGACTGGGTTGCCTGAGGTGACTAGGGTGATAAGAGTGAATGGGTTGACTGTGATGGCTGGGAAGGTTTGGCTGGCTGGAATGACTAGGATGACTAGGAATACTGGGATGACAAGAGATACGATAAGAGGCCTGGGTTGACTGGGGTGACAGGCATGACTGGGGTCACTGGGGTGACTGGGATGACTGGGGTGCCTTGGGTGAC
>CALNXI010000456.1:241905-263325 GCA_942486025.1 Porites evermanni | reverse complement strand
CTCCAATGTGGTTCGATTAACAAAAGGCCTACAACGTTTAATTACTCCAATGCCCGATGCGATTTTCTTGGCTATTTTTTCAATGTGCATATTCCATGAACGACTTGTTCCAGTTCTATGCCGTTGCTGTTTATACTTGGCATGCGAAAACAGCCATTTCTCCGCGCCGCTAGGCAAGTTTACGGTTTCAGTGAACTTTAACAGGGTTGAATTATATTTATAGCTTGCGTTTTATCAAGCAAAGGAAAATGGAAAAACGCAGAATGGATTCAGTTTATAGGCCCCTGTCAAAGTTGATTGGGTGCGGCCTCTGCCAGTTTTTGAATTAAAAGTTAACTTATGGAATTTGAAACATTTCGGGAAAGAAAAAAAGTACAAACCAACGAATTTTGTGATAACGAAAATCTACCACGAGTTAGTAGCTCTTCGAATGGCGTTGTAATGACTTCATGAATCATTTACTCCCTTTACCAGCCAAACGAGAAACGCGCACGGCCGAATCGTAAGCTTTTTTATCAAAACATCATTCAGGCACAATTTGTTCTTGGACGTTTTAAGTGTCAGTTCACACAAACGTACAAGAAACTTCAATAAAACAAGCAAAATGTTTTACCTGGTTTTAACATGGGCAGAGCTATCCTCCAGCAAATGATATGCCTTTCCATAAAGTCTTTTTTCGACTTTTTCCTGTGCTGATAACAATGTTTTTTCTTTCTTGTTGTCCTCAGTTCGCTTATTGTCAGAAACGCCGTTCAGGTTAAATTCCCGCCAAAAACGCGGGTTGGCCTTATGATTTCCCGCCAAAATGCGGAGTATAGCACTGGGTTATTTCTTGTGTGACATTTCACAGTGGCTTACATATAGGTGGTGGACTGTCGCGACCACCATGAGAGGCTGCGATCCTATTGGTTTGCACCAAGGATTACTTAGGGATAACATTAGTTACCTCAGTGACAATGCAATATTTTTGTTTTTTTGCAGTGATATTTGCTCCGCTTTCGGGGCACAAGTGCATCCGTATCTAGAAAAACAAGCTATAAATGAACTTTTGCAAGAAGGAAGACGATCAAAAACTCACAAAACCAAACAAGTCGCCACTTGGGCCACTAAGGAATTACGCAAGCTCAAGCAACAACAGGTGAGTAGGTAATGTTTACAGTATACCGCATGGCTCTTACGCCGGCACGAAAACTTTACCGGGTAGAGCTTCTGTTCATACATAAGAACGGTGATTTCGGCGCGATTTCTAGAAGTTAGCGAAGCTGCGCTGCGCAGATCTCAAACGTGGAGCGTCACATATCGGATAGGTTGTGTGCCATACCATGGTGTAGTGTGAACATGTGATTTGGGACCGTAGCAGAAGTGAATAGGTAGGAGCCAGGACTGGGATCCACTAAGGCGAAACGGGAAGTAAGCATTTAGGGGATGAGAACTGGGAATTAGTTCACCTACCCTCTAGGCCAACCGCTCCGGCACGATGTTCCGCGTGGGTGAACGACTTGTTCCAGTTCTATGCCGTTGCTGTTTATACTTGGCATGCGAAAACACCCATTTCTTCACGCCGCTGGGGACCTTTACCGTTTCAGTGAACTTTAACAGGGTTGAAGTATATTTATAGCTTGCATTTTATCAAGCAAAAGAAAACGTAACAACGCCCCGAATAGATGCAATTGATAGGCCCCTGTCAAAGTTGATTAGATGCGGCTTCTGCCAGTTTTTTAATTAAAAGTTAACTTATGGAATTTGAAACATTTCGGGAAAGAAAAAAAGAACAAACCAACTAATTTTAAGATAACGAAAATCTACCGCGAATCAGTAGCTCTTCGAATGGCATTGTAATGACTTCCTGAATCGTTTACTTCCTTTACCAGCCAAACGAGAACTGGCACGGCCGAATCGTATGCTTTTTTATCAAAACATCATTCAGACACAATTTGTTCTTGTACGTTTGAATTGTCAGTTCACGCAAACGTACAAGAAAACTCCAATAAAACAAGCAAAATATTTTACCTGGATTTAAAATGGGCAGAGCTATCATCCAGCAAATGAGATGCCTCTCCATAAAGTCTTTTTTCGACTTTTCCCTGTGCGGATTACAATTTTTTTTCTTTCTTGTTGCCCTCAGTTCGCTTATTGTCAGAAACGCCGTTCAGCTTAAATTCCCGCCAAAAAAGCGGGTTGGCCTTATGATTTCCCGCCAAAATGCGAAGTATAGCACTCAGTTATTTCTTGTGTGACATTTCACAGTGGCTTACATATAGGTGGTGGACGGTCGCAACCACCATGAGAGGCTGCGATCCTATTGGTTAGCACCAAGGATTACTTGGGGATAACATTGGTTAACTCTCTAAAAGTTACAATGCAAAATTTTTGTTTCTTTGCAGTGATATTTGCTCTGCGTTTGGCGCACAAGTACATCCGTATCTAGAAAAACAAGCTATAAATGAACTTTTGCAAGAAGGAAGACGATCAAAAACTCACAAAACCAAACAAGTCGCCACTTGGGCCACTAAGGAATTACGCAAGCTCAAGCAACAACAGGTGAGTGACATAGCCCTGGCCATCGGACCTAACTTTAAGACGTACTTCGACGTTGTCATAGCTACTCTAAATCAAGCCTCGGCAACGTCTGTTGACAAAGTAAGTATAGTCAGTCACTGTCAACAACAACAGTCCTATTCAGGATGATCAAACTCAACCTACTTTTGAAATGACTCCTGGGTTCAAACCTTTCACAAAGTAATTACAGTTTGTCGCTGTTTCTGATGTTTTTGTATTCTGTTCTAAAGGCGCATTTAATGTTGTAACATTCCGTAATCCCTTGTGGATTTCAAGTTGGAAAGTGGCGTGTCATTAGAAACTTTAAGATTCGACGACGAGAACTCCTACGTAGACAAGATTTAACTTAAAGTTATTTCAAGTTGTCTAACTTGAGGTATTCTCCAAAAATATACACCCCGGAAGTCATCGTACATTTCTTCACCACAAAAGTAAGCACGGATATTTTCATTGAATTCGGGGCAAAATGATAAAACTTCTGATATTTAATAACTTATCCATGTAATATCCTCTATTTCTTTAACAAGATAGAGCGCATTTTCTAACAAAGTTTTAATTAAAGTGAACAAACAAGAATAAGTTGTGGACTGAGAGGGTCATTTCTGTTTACTTTATATACAGAATGACTACGACATGGTGGATTATTTGAATGAGCTTAGAGAAGGCTGCTTAGAGGCTTACACTGGAATTATCCAAGGGCTAAAGGGTGAAGTACCTGAGGGAACCGTGAATGGTAAGTACTCCGTGGGCTTCAGTCATATAAGGGAGTTTTAAAAAGACTCGGTGCTTAGCGTTGGATCCCATCGGCTTTAAACCATTTGGACACTTGTTGAATTTACACAACGTCCAACTGTATTATCCTTATCGCTTCGGTTTCACTTGTACTGTAGATGTATAGTGTGGACGCGATAAGGAATACCAAGAAAACTAGGAATACCACGTTGTGTAAACAGCTCGCTCTGGGATTTGATCACTTTTATTTTTACGGTTTTAGGCTAATAAATTGTCCAAGGGGAACAAAAATCTTGAACCCAGTTTCACGTAAGACGTCGTTGTGAACATTGAAGACTGACATAAATCGTAAAACCTCTCGTAACATTAACTTTTACATCGTTTTTGATAACGTAACCTCGATGTCCTTGGCGCAAGTACGCGTACACAAAATTGACATTATGGATTTCTTGGTAAAGAATTCTTGACCACTGATGTGAATAAATCAGCACTCGAGATTTGCACTCAACAGCACTCGAATCCATTTTCGCGTAGGATTTGGGCTCTGACGGGAGATTGGACTGAAGTCGTGGATTTCTGAATTGTGTTCTTTTTCTTACAGCGGATCTCACTGTGCTTAACCGCCATATTATGCACATCATACAATTTATTGAACTCGTAGCAACAGACCAGGACCATTCTGAAAGCAACGTGTCTAGTGCGTGCGGTCTTGTAGGGTAAGTTAAGGAAATTCATTGTCCTTTAGGCGCCCAGTTATAGATGAAGAAGGAGAAATAAGCTTAAGGTTATGTTCACAGTATACCGCATGGCTCTTAAGCCGGCACGAAAACTTTACCGGGTAGAGCTTCTGTTCATACATAAGAACGGTGATTTCGGCGCGATTTCTGAAAGTTAGCGAAGCTGCGCTGCGCAGATCTCGAAAGTGGAGCGTCACATATCGGATAGGTTACGTGTCACATCATCGTGTAGTGTGAACAGGTGATTTGGGACCGTAACAGAGGTGAATAAGTAGGAGCCAGGACTGGGATCCACTAAGACGAAACGGGAAGTAATCATTTAGGGGTGAGAACTGGGAATTAGTTCACCTACCCTCTAGGCCAACCTCTCCGGCACGATGTTCGGCGTGGGTGAACTTTTGAACTTTTGAACTTTATTTTTTATTTAAACACGGTAAATCTATCAGATAAAATAATAATAATAAAAAATTACAATCTACTTTAATCTATATAAACATGATCTAAAAATTTAAATAGTAAAGATAGAGANCGCCCAGTTATAGATGAGGAAAGAGAAATAAGCTTAAGGTAATGTTTACAGTATACCGCATGGCTCTTACGCCGGCACGAAAACTTTACCGGGTAGAGCTTCTGTTCATACATAAGAACGGTGATTTCGGCGCGATTTCTAGAAGTTAGCGAAGCTGCGCTGCGCAGATCTCAAACGTGGAGCGTCACATATCGGATAGGTTGTGTGCCATACCATGGTGTAGTGTGAACATGTGATTTGGGACCGTAGCAGAAGTGAATAGGTAGGAGCCAGGACTGGGATCCACTAAGGCGAAACGGGAAGTAAGCATTTAGGGGATGAGAACTGGGAATTAGTTCACCTACCCTCTAGGCCAACCGCTCCGGCACGATGTTCCGCGTGGGTGAACGACTTGTTCCAGTTCTATGCCGTTGCTGTTTATACTTGGCATGCGAAAACACCCATTTCTTCACGCCGCTGGGGACCTTTACCGTTTCAGTGAACTTTAACAGGGTTGAAGTATATTTATAGCTTGCATTTTATCAAGCAAAAGAAAACGTAACAACGCCCCGAATAGATGCAATTGATAGGCCCCTGTCAAAGTTGATTAGATGCGGCTTCTGCCAGTTTTTTAATTAAAAGTTAACTTATGGAATTTGAAACATTTCGGGAAAGAAAAAAAGAACAAACCAACTAATTTTAAGATAACGAAAATCTACCGCGAATCAGTAGCTCTTCGAATGGCATTGTAATGACTTCCTGAATCGTTTACTTCCTTTACCAGCCAAACGAGAACTGGCACGGCCGAATCGTATGCTTTTTTATCAAAACATCATTCAGACACAATTTGTTCTTGTACGTTTGAATTGTCAGTTCACGCAAACGTACAAGAAAACTCCAATAAAACAAGCAAAATATTTTACCTGGATTTAAAATGGGCAGAGCTATCATCCAGCAAATGAGATGCCTCTCCATAAAGTCTTTTTTCGACTTTTCCCTGTGCGGATTACAATTTTTTTTCTTTCTTGTTGCCCTCAGTTCGCTTATTGTCAGAAACGCCGTTCAGCTTAAATTCCCGCCAAAAAAGCGGGTTGGCCTTATGATTTCCCGCCAAAATGCGAAGTATAGCACTCAGTTATTTCTTGTGTGACATTTCACAGTGGCTTACATATAGGTGGTGGACGGTCGCAACCACCATGAGAGGCTGCGATCCTATTGGTTAGCACCAAGGATTACTTGGGGATAACATTGGTTAACTCTCTAAAAGTTACAATGCAAAATTTTTGTTTCTTTGCAGTGATATTTGCTCTGCGTTTGGCGCACAAGTACATCCGTATCTAGAAAAACAAGCTATAAATGAACTTTTGCAAGAAGGAAGACGATCAAAAACTCACAAAACCAAACAAGTCGCCACTTGGGCCACTAAGGAATTACGCAAGCTCAAGCAACAACAGGTGAGTTATATCGTAATCTGATTTTTTCGAAATTCTCAAGTCTAAATCTGCACACTGTTTTTTAGCCACACTCCAGTGGGCCTGTGCCATGTGCCGCTGAGTGATAATAGGCTCATTAATTCGAATTGTTCACTGGACGAAAGCTCTTCCCTATTAATGCGTGCTCCGTATTACTCCAGTGTGCCTGTGCCATGTGCCGCTGAGCTACAACAGGCTCATGAATTCGAGCTGTTGACTGAACGAAAGCTCTTCTCAATTAATGCGAGCTCCGTATTACTCCAGTGTGCCTGTGCCGTGTGCCGCTGGGCGACAACAGGCTCATGAATTCGAATTGTTGCCTGGAGGAATGTTTTTGTCTATAATGACCCGGAATGTGACTTTTCATTTCAGTCTTTCTCGGTCAGCAAAGCCCAAACATACGCAATTATCATTAACAACTTCGGCACTGTGTGATTTGCATATGTCCCGTTAGCACGTCAGATCTGGCGGAAAAATCGCCAAAGACTCCTCTCCATAGCTCAGTAAAGCCCCCATAGTTTCGTAGGTGGGAAATTTCGTAAACGCCACTATTGTGTGACGCAGGTAATTTCATGTCTTGCATACAAGTGTAATGAAGTTAAAGTGTCAGACATCATGGGCTGTACATGGTCGAGACTATTGTTAGAAAGGGTGTGATTGAGTCCTTGAGGTTGATTTGAGCGTTCAACAATACCAAGGTCGTTGATATAGATGCTGTACGCTTAGCAACACACTAATATAAACCATTCTCCTTTTCCCCTAGAATTGATCACGTGACGGCGACAACTGAGCGAGCGTGCGAGAGTGCGTGAGAATCGAGCACCCAAGCGGTCAAGAGACGTGCGTGGCGAGCGAGCGTGTTACCCCACCCCTCCCCTGAAAAAGAAACAGGCTGGACAAGAAGCCTTTTCGACGAACCAAAGACAGTCAACTTTGTAATCACGTGACGACAGTTTATAAAACTTGGCGGCGGCGAGGCGATAAATATTGGAGTCCGCATACAACGCTGAACCTACCTTCGTGTTTCAGCCGGAGTTAAAAAGAGAGATATCCACTTGGCCTTACAACTAGGAAGGAACATGAACGGAGTACTTCTTCTAAATTGCGAGGCTCGACTATTTCAAAGACATTGGAAAAAACCTGTCGTCTTGGTGATAAAGACATATCCTCCCCCTCAGGGGAAAACAGTAACCCCCCACTCTACCCTACTGAAATCTACACTGCTTACGCGGGAAAATATTACCTAGACAAGTTGTATAGACCCTTCGAGAATTAATGTGGCTTGGGGAAGCTTTTTGCGTGGTGTATTTGTTTTGTATTAGCTGTGTATCTGCTCTCCTCTGGTAGTATAAAAAAGAAGTTATTTTTCTGGAAGATTTGGTAAGTTGAACGATGAAGAGACGAATTTAATGTACAGTGAATTTTGCCTTTGTTGAAAAAAGCATCGTTCAGCGAGGGAAGGGCGATAAAAATTAATGGATACTTAACAAAGCTATTAAAAGCAGTTATCTAGTAGCGGCATGGTGTGTTTTTTTCGCCTTAAATGCCATTCTAAAATGTACATCCTTCCCGTTTAGGGAACGAGTACTGACGAATCACCCCTACCCGTGTTTGTATAAGTACACTGACTTTAACCCCGAAGAAACTGCTAGACTAATGGTAAAGAAATTGAGTAATGATTTGGCAAGCGTGGTCCGCTTTAGAATGAGCGCATGGCAAACCTTTTCTCACCACCCGGAGGCCAAAACGGTGTATTTCAAAAAGTAATTACACCTGATATACCCTGCGTAGCAAGCGTTTCCGTGTGGTTTCGGAGCAAAGAAGACCGAGGAAGGTCAAGGAACGGGATTTTCGGTTTGGCCGCGCGAAAAGTGGAACGAGAGCCAAAAATTAAAATGAAAGAGGGGGAGAGGGGGGTTTCGCGCGGTCTTTGACTCTTTGCTCAGAAACCGCACGGAAACGCTTGCTACGCAGGCAAACCCTGATATTGTCTTGCTATGCAACTGGGCACGTGTACAAATCGTGATGATAGCTAGGAGCATTGGCCAATAGCTGACCAGCCCGTCCTCTGTAACCATCCCAGAAACAATTGCGGGACACGTTTCGGCTCCAGTTTCCTTATCGTTTCAAAAAGTGGCGAATGTGTCTGCTTGTCTCCATACGCCGTTTTCTCTGCATCATCTGGTGAAAAATGAAGCGGTTAACTTCTCGAATCTGACAGCATTTTTTTTCGCCTGCGTTGGCGCGTGGTATGGCGCTTGCTTCGCAAACCAGCTATGAATTAAATTAAATTAATTTTATTTAAGCTCGATAGCGTGAGGAGTGGTTACCCAATCTCCCGAGCCCGGGGCTCATGTATTAAACGCTCGAGCATTCCGGATCGAATTGGAATTTAGAAATGTTGGTTTTTGCGGAGAGGGGAAAACCGGAGTACCCGGAGAAAAACCTCTCGGAGCAGAGAAGAGAACCAGCAACAAACTCAACCCACATAATTATGACGTCGAGTCCGGGAATTGAACCCGGGCCACATTGGTGGAAGGCGAGTGCTCTCACCACTGCGCCATCCCCGTTCCCCATGACGTGAAACGACCGCAGCGTTTAAGTCGGATTCCTTATTTTCTCAACTTTTTTCTTGTGCAGATGCATTTGCGCATGCGCTTGCGTAATCCCCGTTCAAAAGCTTGTGTAGAGGCCGGTTCAAACCTGCTACGCAAATTGCGCTTGGCTGCCTCAACGCCGACTCGAAGAGACCTCGTCTCAAGAAAGAGATGTGTTGGTGGTATTGCATGCTCTCGGCTCATAGGCGCTAAGTGCAAACGTTAGGCAAGAAAGTGGAAAATGCTTGTGCCAGAGTCTATAGTCTAACGTGTTATCGGACTTAAGCTTCCCTGATTTAAGCGGAAAAGCGATTTCCCTTTGATTTTTTGCGAATATGCCGCTCCATTGTTTCTACGAGTTTTCCTTGTCAGAGACATTCTTGTGTTAATTTTTCCCTCGTGTTAGGCTGTCATGAAACAGGAACTGTAGCACTTATTGCACGAAAGCAGAGTAAAATTAATTGCTTTAGTTTCTTTACAGTAATGAATAATTCATTATTATTTTTACCAAGTCGGCTTAATTAGTGAGGCCTGAATTAAGTGGATCATTGTATTTTCAAAGGTGCCGTCACCTTAGCAGACATTTTAGACCCTAAAAAGCACTTTCGTTCTTTTGTCTTCTCCTGCTTTTCACTTCCTCTGAATTTAAGGGTGCTCTTCCGTTGTCTAAATCTTGTTTAGTGGAACTGTTCGTCGTAACATGGCATCTTTATGTTAGCACAGCTGTTGAAAAGACAGTCTAAGTGCAAGCAAGTTTTACTTACGGGTTAATTTCATGCATTTTGTAAAATGTTCGTTGGATTTAACAGATAGAGTGGTTTTCGTTTGAGTGTCGTAAAACCAAAACCAAAGTAATTACTCTGGCCAATCACGTAGGACACAGACAATACACTGAACCAATCAAAACTCGAAGTAATTACATGTGGCTGACGCAAAGCGCGGGAAAATACATGCGAGCGCGTCACAATTGGCTTTGGTTTTACTTCTGATTGGATGAAAAGGTGGCGCGAATCTTTTAAGCCAATCGCATCGTGTAGAAAGTGCAAAACCAATTACTTTTCGACACTCAAATGAAAACCGCTCTATGTTGTAGCAAAGCAAACTGTCAAACCACCTGCCTTCCTTCCGACTGAAGACTTCGTAAGCTTCTTTACACCTTATCTTTTCTTTTGTCGTTGTTCTTTTTTCAGACAATAAGGTCACACGCCAACAACTTATAAAAAATCTCAATAATTCATGTGCTTTAAGTTGGTCTAAAACTAGCAGTCTGGCAGACGTGTGCCCATAACCATTAAAGGTAATTAGTGGTGATAATGACTCCTACTCTCGGTTGAACATCGAAGAGAGCGCCTCTGTCGTTAATTGAAACCAAGTGCGCTTGCTAAGTTTCTCGGAACCCAGTGTTTTACCATTGTGTTACATTCTCGTCGCCAGTGCCCGTCGTTTTTTGGTCACGTGGTCTTTAGCCGAGTGTCTCAAGGGACGAAAATGAACGTTGTTCAGCTCGCGTGAATTTTGCGCTGCGTGGAAAGTCACCACAGAAAACATAGAGCTCAAAGATGTTATCAGGATACTTTGTTCATTGACTTAATTTTCGTGCAGTTCTGACTTGCGTGGCCGTCGCCGGAAATCGAGTGCGTTGGCTGCGCGTCGTAGGATCACAACCTTTTCGTGTTCTCACATGCGCACATCCGATTTTCCCCGTACCAGTTTTTCGAGTGACTGCCACACAGACTGCAATCTTGACAAAATAGTCATAAAAGCCAAATGAAAATATTAAACCAGATGATATTCTGGAACTTAACAGAAAATTAATAAAAATACATTTTGCGGTGTTACTTCAGTTGACTGCATGTATTACTGAGGTTTCTTCAGTTTGGCCACTGCACTGTTCTGGAAAATAGATTAGAAATAGATCCCATCAGAGTTAAGTCTTCAAGTTCTCTTATTATCATTTACATTTATTTTTTCATTCCGCAGTTCAAATATTGATAAAATTCATATATTTATCATTACGTTTTCTTTGATAATTGTTATCAAGGTCAACACTTGGTGTTGGCTCCGGCTAAAAGCGCTTATCACGTGCTTGATAAGTGCTTTATCTAGGTCTCAATAAGCGATATCTAGTTCAGCCTCCGGCTTCCGTCAATAATAAACCATCGTACACCTTGTTTTTGGTAATAGGTCATTTCCGAGATTCCGAGATTGGCAATTCAAAAGAAGGCCAAGGCCAATCGTCTTGGAAACGTTGGAGTTTGGATGAGAGAGAAAAAAAAAATTTTCACATATGCCATTCGCTGGCTATGGGTAGATGTTTACAATATGAACCAGGGGAGTTCTTCCATCATGTATTAGGACATCCAGTCAACTCTTTAAACAGGCACCTTTGTGACAAGAACAAAGTTTCCGTCTTTTAAAGTTTCCATCCCCCCAAAGAAGAAAGTGAAAGAAAGCGCCTGACAACGTTCCTTGTTTAATTTATTATTATAATAGACAGGTCTCCAACCTCGTCCGCAGGCTTTCGCCTAGGGAAGGGACGTGCCGTGGGAGTCTTGGGCGGGACTGACAAATCCTGCGCGCGCAGGCAAGTGATAACGTCCTTAAAAAAGTTCCATAATACCTTTTGAGTCTTTCGATACAGCATTGACCTAGTCCAACGAAGAAACGAAATAAATGGCCAATGATTCACGAAATTTCATCCCCAGAACTGAGACGTGTTCGATCTTTCTAAAATTATTATGCAATTCTGTTAATCCGGATATTGTTCTTTGCTTTAACAGGGGCGAGTTTAAGTCCTATGATTTAGCTAATACTATTTAAAGGAACCTAATCGAAGACTAACAATACTTGAAAGTAAACCGCCTCTTTTATTAAGGATTGAGCGCTTTCAAGCTCATAGCTTAAACCGGGAAAAGTATACTTCTAATAGCTTACTTATAATGAACTCTTTAACTATGTTTTGATCCTGTGTGCTGCAAACAAATACAGATGCTCTGTAAACGTGCCATAGGATAGTTCAGAAGAATGGTTTCACAGACTTTTCACCTTGACACTGAGAATTCAAAACAAGAACAACATGCTTATCGATCTTATAAAATATGGCAAACTTGCGTAAAACATGGTTATTTGTTTTTGTTTTTAAAACCTGTATGAATACCACCAACACCCACACAAGACTGATGGAAAAAATGCTCATTCACAGAAAACATGCACTAAAAGCTAAAACATCATCCTTTTTCTAGGAAATGTTGCGTTTATTCTGAAACACACGTTTACTTAAGAAGTAAGCACTCTAATTTTGCCATCTTTAGATTTGTGTACTGTCAAAGATTGAGAACGATGGCTCGAACGTGCTAATGAACCTGCACACACCTTAAAGCTTGGTCTAATACCCCAAATACAGGAGGTGTTGAGAACGGCAAAGGACTACGACAGCTCGTGCATTTCTCTCCGATTCCTATTTGAATTCGTGAGCTTTTGGGTTTAAAACTCGCACTACGATATACCACTCATGGTCACTCAATCCCGTCAATCTTGTAGCATGAACCCTCAGTTTAGATCTTCTCAACCCTTTCAAGGCCAGATTGCTTGGTGGAGTTTTGTAACATGACGCTAACTTTTGAGTCTGTGGACGAAATCCTCCGATGTGATCATTCAAATGAAAGCTCTCTGCATGTACTGTCACATTCTTCTATTTGTTTTTCAAAATTTTACAAAATGAAATTTGCAACTTTGGTCGAAATTTGCCTTTGGCTACATTTGGCAGTGAAATGGTTAAGGGGTTTTTGTGGAGGGCATATCAATGGAGGGGCTTTTACCCCAAGGGGTTTGTAACTGGTTATAACTGGATAGAAAAAGCACTTCGAACCAAGCTGTACTGACTGCAGATGGGCAGGGGTAATAAGTGGGGGAGCTTAAGCGCGGCTGTTGGCCAATCAGAAAACCACGCATTTTTGGCGAATTTTTCCGTGGAGCGCGCTCGCACGGGTTAGCGTACTTCGTTTCCATTGCTGTTCCGTTGTTGCTAAGTAGTGAGACTGGTTTGTTACAGGGTTATTCCATTTATAGGGGTACCAAATTCGTGCATCGTCATTGGAGATCACGGATGTTGTTCATTTTACCATCCACACGAGCAACTTGTCGCGAAACAGTTGTCAGTGTTGTTTACATGTAATGCGCAAAGCAGACGGCTGACTTACTTTCTGCAACATGTTGCTACAAGCTTGGTCACCAGAAATTGCTGCGCGACAATTCGCTCGCGTGCAGGACCGCTCTCCATCACGTGCAGTAACAATGTTGTGCTGAAAGGTGCACGAATTCGTTGCCCTTACTATTGAACCTCTACTTAACTAAATCGGTTTACTGCCATGTGATGTTTGCTTCTCTTTTGCCATGTCAATCAAACAACCATTTCATTCTGAGCCAATACAAATAAAACTAAAATAGCTCGTGATATTTGTATTGTGGTTATTTTTGCTCCACTTATTTTATGGAATGCAGAAATCCTGCCCACGAACACACCCCCAACAGAAGACGATAATGGGCTTTTTGCCTGTGATGACCCTACACTCTCAGCTATGCTTTCAATTTTGTGTGCGCGCAGTCCAGTTTGTTGTTTTAACAAATAATAACAGAAACAACAGATAAATTAATGATATGGAGTGAGTGAAAACACATCAGATTATTTGTTGTTCTTGCTGTTTTTTCTCTTTTTTATTTACACTTTTGCATGAGAGTGAGTGAAGGATTTAAAAGCTATTGAACGTGGTAAGAAGCTCAAAGTCGATCCATCACTGACACGTGGAAAACCATTCAACTGCATCCAGTACAGGAAAACCATCCGAGGATTTAAAGAGCCATCAAGGAGATTTAAAGAGCCAAGTCTTTTTAAATACTGGAGTCTTTGGAAGTCACATACACTGCTGAGGTTGTTTCTCAAGATCTCTAAACGACCCGGTCCCGGCTGGGTTAAGTCAAGAGTGTGCTCTAAGAAAAACTGCTGCAGGGAGCAATTTCTATGAAAAAAAAAAAATAAAAAAAATTCTGGTCGACCGAGAGCAAACGTTATGCGCAGGGACCACAGGGCGCTGCTATAGAGCGCAGCATCAAGTGCCCTATCATACAAAAGAAAAATATGCTTCAGAGAGTTGCCATTTGCAATTCGACCAACCTGGAGCCCATAACCTGGAGAGTGCATTCCCCATACTACTGCTATGTCACGGCGTTTTCACAGACCGGTTTATTTTAAGACACACTTTAGAGCACTTTTTCCCGCGAAAGTGGAATCTTCGCTCCGTCTATCAGCGCATTCGAAGTACAAAGACGAACCTATGTTTTGAAGCGAACGGTAGGAGTCCGCTCATTATACAGATAACAACAACAGACAACCGTGGCAGACAATGAAACTCGGGTCAATTTTCATTTGAAATCTGAGCTTGATGGATTGATGCGATTGTCAATGACGCAGAAGATCACACAGGCTAGAGGACACACAAAAAGTACACAAAACTCAATTAACATCCGTTTTAAAAACAAGGATCTATTTATATTTACTTTATCCTGTGTATTTCATTACGTTACAAAACTGCAGACTTCGAGTCTACATCACTTCCGAGTTGTTCTCGTAGTGTGGAAAGAAATTCAAAATACGCCAAAAATACCCCCAGATATTGGACTTACTATACGAGTTGACCGTTCTATGAATGGAGATTAAATCACTTACAAAGAACTTGTCGGTTCGTTATCTTGAACAAGTGCATTTTGGAGGCTAGATCGGCCTCTTTAGCGACTTCGCTTTATTTGAGCTCATGCAGGGATATATACCTTTCTCACAAGTCTCACATGACATTGCCTTTGGGTCAAGAATTTTTCACTTTATCACAAAGTGCTACATTTGCATTCAAGAACCCCGTGTACCGTTCTGTTATTTTACAGAAGGAAGCTTATAGAGCAGCATGTAGAGAAGGGAGTCGAAAAATCGACTTTGAAAATAATTGTGGTTTTCTTCGGTTGATAAAAGTCTCTTCTTTACAAATACTTATGTAATGAAAACAATTTTGAAGCATGCAAACAACATACAAATATTGTTTTATCGGTTTGCGAGAATATCGCTTTTCAGATTTTTCGCGCGTTCTCACATAATTGCTAGACAGTTATTGATTGACATATTAATTATGTATCTCTCTTTTGAGTGATCGCCGCGCTTGCCGAGCAAGACATTTGCGCGATGAAAACAAAAGATAATTTGGTATCGCGCACAGAATTTAAATATTGCGAACATCGAGTGAGTGTTGTGTTCTTTGAAATTTCATATGGGTAACGTTAAGCATAACGTTCAGACAATATTAAGCTTAAAATATCTTTGAAAAGAAAGGGAAATACGCATCAGTTCTTTTAGGTGACAGAAAGACAAGTGCAGGTGAATCAATTTTGCTTTGAGAAATCCAGAAATAAAAACTCAAGATGGAACTATTTATTCAACTGACTTTCCACTGCGTAGCGTGTTTGTTTCATTTGTATACAATACTATTTTTACTGTGTGGCGAAAATAGTAAATAACCACCAGTTAAGTCACGCACCATAAAATAAGGTTGAACAAGTTATTATTCTGAATTGGCATCAAACAAAATAGTGACGCTTTGTCCTTTTTAACGTAATATCCTGATTTTCTGTTCAGTCCTTCAGCTTGTGTGGTTTATAGCTACTTTAGCACGTACGCGATAAACCAGCCGAGATCACGGTGTCTTCGCGGTGACTGACATCATGTGTTTTCGAATTTGTCACACCACAAAAAAACCCAGAGATTTTCGCTTAAAATTCGATGGGAATTTAGCCATATTTTAACGCTGATAATCAACACACAAACAGATAAATGGTGTGAAAAACTTAAGCCGCGACATCCGATTATCGGACGTAGCATTTTCAGCGAGAAATTTCCGAGCCCTTCGAGCTTTGTGTTCCAGCTGATTTTTATATCATTGCCGAAAATAGACTCAACCTTATAAGGCTTTTGTTGAGTGATTTGTGTCGATTGGTCAGACACATTTCTTGTTTGGAGTGATTGTTGTCTTGACAGAGGCTCAATCTTGATTGGTGGAATTTGAAACCATCTGCCAATCACAAAACACATGGCAATAGTTAATTTTACACTCGGCACTTCTAGCACCCTTGGGTCCCCCAAGATTATTTTTCCGATTAATTTCAGCGTCCGCTAGTGTGTATGACAGCATTGGAGCAATTGCAGTGTTGTGTTATTGTGACATTCCTTCGTTTCACTGAGCCGTGGCGTAGTATTCACCGACGCTCACCTTTCACTTCTTCCCTCCCTCGCAAACAACATGGATCTCCAATCTGCACTTCCTTGCTCCACGATATTTCACGAACTACAAACTGTCCATGATACTGGATTTTTCTACTCGCTTCCTTCGCTCGAAGACGATTGGGCTCAGGTAAGCTTCGTACGTGAGTTGTGTAAAAGAGATTGTTTAGTTTGGCCAGCGTGCATGTGGCCTTTTAAACGAGGGCTTTGGACGCTAAAACGATAATTTAGCGATTTAGTGCACGAATTCGTTTTTGCGTCGTAAAACTGCCATGTTTACTTCATTTCGTATTACTTGGAAATTTCATTTTCGCGCTCGAAAGCTCTGCTACACAATGTCGTGGGTTTTATTCTTTCTTTACAGACAAGGCTTGAAATGGATCGTTATCTCTGTCCAGAACCCTCAACTTTGGAAAGCAAAGATTCAAACTTAGGCAATCCCGTTCCGTGGAATGAGTTTTTACTGCAACCTTTTGACGAGTCAAATTTTCCATTTGGCGATGACTGGGATATCAAACCAATAGATTTCAGTGCTATTGCTACATTTCCATCCGTGCCTACGGTTCTTCCAGAAACTCCAACGGAAACAAAGCCTTCTATGGAGCTCCCCGTTAAACCTTTAAAGATCAAATTACCTAACCCGGCAGGCTGCGAGGAGATTAGCAAAATTCCTAAGCCAGTTTTACCACTAACACCACCGAGCTCGCCAGAATCTCCATTGCTACTGTTCAATAATTCTCAGCAGCGAGCGAGCAGACCTGTTTCGCGGTCGCCTCGCGCGAAAGGTGGAAATAATGGCGGCAGGGCAAACAGCCCGAAAGACAAAGACTCCGAAAGCAAACGGAGAGTACATCGCTGTCAGTTTAGTGGATGCCGTAAAGTTTATACTAAGAGTTCGCATCTGAAAGCTCACCAACGTACTCATACGGGTGAAAAGCCTTACCGTTGTTCATGGGATGGTTGCAATTGGCGCTTTGCTCGTTCAGACGAACTTACTCGGCATTACAGAAAACACACGGGTGCTAAACCTTTTAAATGTGTTCATTGTGATCGCTGCTTTTCACGATCGGATCATCTAGCTCTACATATGAAAAGACACGCGTAGGTAGAAAAATAATTCTAGGCATATGAATATTGCAATTTGGAATTCATCGGGGCTGCCTTTCATTCAAACGAATTTCAATTGGCATCAATAATTCACAAGCAAGACCTCAGGTGTCCGAAATGTACTGCAACACGAGTACACGAAATTCGACGAACATGCGATTTCTTCGCATGGTCAGTTGCCAAGGGTTTGTAATGGTTGGAGTCACGTTATATTTACGTGGAAGAAGGCAGTTTTGGAGGAAATGTAGACGAAGCGACTTCGCTTATTTAGGTGCCAAGAAGAAAAGAGTATTAGCATAAAGGGTTTAGCGGAAATGAACGCCGCGAAGCAAGATCTCCGATGGGAATAATATTCAATCCAGGGACAGTGGCTTTATTAAACTCCAAATGAAATTCAAAGCACGATTTTCGCCACAAGAAACTTCACAAAAAACGAAAGAAAACATATGAAAATGTACGCGAACTTACATCCAAATTATCAAAATAGCCTCGAGGTTAAAATCAGATGTAAACATATTTTAGATTCGTTCATGGTTTACCGTGCAGGCGTTATAAATTCATGATAGAACAACTAAAAAAAGAGAACATATCATGCCTCCATAAATGGACAAAGTCTATGATGTATATACGAGCTTATATAATTTTGGCAACATTGTATGTCCAAGACAAGAAAATTAGTGTACAGATATTAAAATTGAAAAGGAACATTCTTGATTTAGTCAAGTGTGTTTTCTTACTAAGGCTACGACCGATTTTTTTATTTATTGTTACAACTTAAGCCAGATGTTTTTTCCGTCTAAAATCGTACGTCGGTATTGTTTGCTGAAAGAAAATCGCTTTTTCTGGCTGACGGGTTAGATAAAGCGGTCTGGATCCTTTGCGATGGGGATTGTGTTTATTGAGTGACATTCATGGTTGGAATATTGGCTTCACAGATCAGAAAAGGCATTTCAAAGCACTAATCTTCTTATTCTCTTTAACAGTCTGTGTCGCCTTACAATGGCTGCGAATTTAATTCACGGCCAGTACATTTTAATAACAGCAGCGCATTAAAATTGCTGAGCTTAAAGGGTTTCACACTTCTTTGACACAAGAAAGTGTTATCGAATTTACATGTATGTTTACTTTCCGTGAAACGGGGAATCTGCCTTCTGACTCGAACGTATTAATAACAGTGGCCTTGCGGTAGAGATCGCTTTAAAAAAGCGGTCCAATTTATTTATCATATCTTCGAAACCACAATAGAAATTTTTTTTTCTTTTTCAACACTTTATTTTTTCCTGTGGATTATGCGTGGCCGATAGCATGAAATCACTGGTTTGAAATCGACGATGATATCAATTTCTGAAATGCGATCTACCAATTTTTAGCGATGACAAATATTTTCTTGGCTCGCACGATCGTCCTGGCGTCCAACCATTTTTCTTTCTTTCCAAAGACAAAGTAACTAATTTAAAATGTATGCAGCTGGGATCCTTTTCATTAAACTTTTAAGTAATACCTTTTTCGAGTTTTATTCGCAACTCTTTGATATGAAGGATATTATTTCTCAACCTGAAATTTGGAAGGATTACAAGAGTGCTCAGATATTGGCACTTCGAGGTCTTCGATCGGCTACAACGCGCGCATTAATTTTGACCATGTAAAATTGCAAAAGCTCCTTTGATGTTGTATTTTGTTCAGAAAAATGTTTAGGTAATATTGTAACTCTTGCATGTGTACTGCTTTTGTGGCTTCGTCAGAATTTATTTGCTTTCGTACTCGCCAAAAGTCAAAATTTCTTCCAGAACGCATCCTAATGAATCGATCCACTGGATTTCTTCTGAGTTTTGAAGAATTTTGACATTGTCTCTAAGCTGTCAAAAACCTTTTTGGTCTTTCGGTTTAATTATCAATGGCGGTACAAGTTCATTACAATGTTTTTTAAAAATTTCCCCTGAAATTGCTTGCATACAAAGGATGTTCTTTTGGCTAATGAGGACTTGGTCCATTTCCTTGATCAAAAAACATTGTTTTGTTTATTTTATTTTAAAATGATTATGCTATGCTTTCAGAGACACAGCGATCTTAAGTTCCTCGATACCGTTTGTCATCTTTGATTCGTTTTGTTTTTCATTAGAACTTCCTTTTTAAAGCTCTAATTTAAAGAAATCAATTTATTTAAAAGTGTCCTTAGTTTAATGAAATTTAACGAAATGCAGTTTAATAGCGGGCTTGTGATGCATTTTATTGTTCAGACTAACTTTACAGGCGGAGTTTATAATTCCGGCTGGATCGATTATCGATCACCAACAAAGCCATTCAATTTGAAGCTGAACATAAAGTGGTTTTCCCCCGAGGTCGAACAACTCCACAACGCTTTCCTTCGCTAATTACTGACAACAAAGAGAAAGTCAGTAATTTTTTATGAAACTGTGAACCAGTAATGTAGCAAATGAAGCTATTTTGATATTTTTTTCAGCTATGTTGGAGGTATTTTCACAGTGTGTCTTCACTGAACAGACACAACAGTATTCCATCAAATTACTAAACGTTTTCTCTTCTTTGAAGCACATAACAGCCGTGATAACACCTTTTTCCCACGATCCTTAAACCGCTGTTTCGCTACACTGAATCTTTTGTTTTGTAATGATTTATTCGGCCTATTCTTATTGTTTCTTGGATCAGTGCTGCAATGAGCTCGCAGTGGATTTACAAAAATATCTACATCAATTTTTATAATCGCCCCCAAAAGAACATTTTTGACCCTATTACACGGATCTCCAAGGTGTTTTGGATCGATTGAACTCTAATGACCCCTTTCCAGGACACAGCGGTGGGAGTTAATTAAGTACAGTTTGAAAAATCCCTATATGAAAGCAGTTTTTAGCCAGGAGCTTATTTGTGCAAACAGGAGTCCTTTAAATAGATAACCTCAAGTCAACAAATAACATTTGACTAGTCTAAGTTTACACAAGAAGACCTATTTCTTTCATGCTTGGAATCATTATGAGAAAATCAAGGGGTTTATTTCTCCTCAATGCAAACAACCTTTTGAAATGATGTTGATTAAAGTTAGATTGTTATACAGTCCTCCATACATTGCAAAATGAATTTGATTGATTTAGGTTTTTCATCAACTTTTATTTGAGACCTGATTAAAAAATCTACTACTAGAAACAAACTGATCAAGAATCCCTCTCTCAACTTTGTTTCTTGCCAAAATTCATATCTTCTTGGTGAACACTTGTTTAACCAAGGGATTAGTGATTTTTATGAAACTAAATAAATTTGATTGGTTGCCATAATAAGATGTGTTGTTTAATATTTATTTCCTGCATTACCTGGAAGATAATTCAGTTTTAATTAGAACCTGCACAATAAACCCAAGATAGCAAACTTTTCATTTCCTGCCAATCTAAAATCCTGTGGCAGATTGTTGAATATGATTGTCTGTCAGTCTGTTTTTTGACACTTAAAATTATTTGGATTTTAACTTGCAATGTGTTACATTTAATGGGATGACACTAGAAGTTGTCAGCCTTAGTCTGGGAGCAAAACGTTTGTTTACATTAATAATTTGTGAGAGCCCATGAGCTTCACTTCCCCTGGTAACCCTTTAAGCCCTACATACTAATTCTCCACAGTGATCTCCATACATTTCTTTAGAGAATTAGTTGAGAGAATTTGATAAGTTATCATAGTATTTTCATTTGGTGATCATTTTATTAATTCTGAAGATCTTTTCTCTTGATTACAGTACCTGTTCTCAATGCTGTATTTCAAAAGTAGGTACGTTGAGTTTGAATCGTCCTGTGGAACATAGTCCTGAATAGGAATGTTGTTGTTGACAGTGACTGACGTTTCAACAACCTGTGCCCTGGTCATCTTCAGAGTCAAAGTGAGTTGTATCCTGTCAGTTGCTGGTATTACACTCTGGTTATTGATCTGATTGGTCAATTAAGTCGCAATGTTATTGGTTGTCTGTCAGTTTAGCCTGTGTAGACATCCCCCCTCCTCAGAAAAAATCAGGAGGGGGGTATCTGTACAAAGGCTACTGTCAGTTACTTTAAGCTGTGATGTTATTGGCTATGAAGACTCATAATGTAATTGGTGTGTTTTGATCCATCTATTGTCACAGTTAAACAGTCGGCTAGTGTTAATCAAATTGTCAGTTTTCCAGTCATTCTCTCATAGTTAGTTTTGCTTGACAATTTGACATTTTTCATGTGGGGAGGGGGGGGGGGATAAGGGTTTTAAGGGGGGTGGGGCGGCTAAACCCCCGAGGCAATCAAAAAAAACTTTAAATTAATTTTTAAATAAAAAAAGCTCCTCCTTAAATTGAATCGGAAAGGCAAACGTCTGAAATTCCAGCCACATCACGAACCCTTTAGCCGCCTCTGGCTTAAAA
>CALNXI010000456.1:218256-241452 GCA_942486025.1 Porites evermanni | reverse complement strand
TTTCATTCGTCCTCCGCCCCACATAGTCTGACACATTCTCCTTCTTCTAGCGTTTTGTTGGTTTTTTTAATTTTTGTTTTTTTTGTTTTTTTTTTGTGTGATATGGTTGGGTTGGAGCTTGGGGGGTGGTGGGTGGGGGGAGGGGGGGGGGATAAGGGTTTTAAGGGGGGTGAGGCAGCTAATACCCCGAGGCCATCAAATAATACTTTAAATTAATTTTTGAATAGAATAAGCTCCTGCTTACATTTTTTTGCCTCAGACAGAAACTAAGTTACTGAGCAATACAAAACACCTGTCAAGAGGGATTGTACCTATTTTTTGCCACTGTTATTAAATTTAAAATAATTACTTTGTATAAGCAGAGGGGGTTGCGAGCCACCAAATTTTTTTTTCTTGCATGATAAACAGACTACAACAGGAAAGTACTGCTCAGTAGCCTTTGTTTTAATGGTAACACTAAAACTACATAACAATGATTATTACAACCATATCTATCTCTGGCATCATCCTGAGTTCATGGAGGTTAATGTGAGTTGAGAGTTTTGTTTGTTTTTATTGAGAAGAAAGAGAAAATCTTTTGTTGTTTTATGTTTTCCTCACACTGTTGGAGGTCGGTGTTGCAAGTTTCCTTTTTCCAGCTGTTGAGTATCAGTTATTAATATGTAATTATCAGGCTTACTCAATGTGGTCAAGCTTAAAATGAACAAAAAGTTTAAAATTCCTTGTGAGCAAATTGTACAAAGCAAACACAACTGCACGAAAGGCATTAATAATTTGTTACATGTATTTTTAAATTCAGTTTAAAAAATCGAGGAATTCACAAACAGTCTTAAGCCCAAGTTAGAAATTATATCTGAGTTATTTCTTCAAGAGCTTTATATCAGGCTGCAAAATGGTAAATTATTTAGGAGATTGTTTACACACAGCTGTAAGGGATTCATTCTGCTTATCATGTGTGAGAGGGTTTTTATATCTCAGATATCATGGTTTGATTTTCAAAGGCTGACTGATTAAGGGTCAGATAGAACTTTGACATCTTAGCTGTCTACAGATTTGATCAACAAACTATCACATTTCCATTGGTAAGAAAATAGGTTAAATGTTTGCAAACAAAATCTTACTGAAATTTTTTTTCTTTGGATCTGTACAGTGAGGCAATTAGATTTAGCAGACTAAAATTAAAATATGTAGTAATGTTGATCAAACTAGCCTAGCCTTAATAAAATACAAGCCAAACTGAGCATAAGTAAGATAAATTTAAAAACAGGCCTTCAATTTGAACCAAAGAGGATAACTTGAAAGTTGACCATTGAAATGATGCTGTTGAGCATTAGAGTCACTGTTCTTAAATCTTGTGTACTGTTAATAAATTATTAATCTTTTGAGTTTGTTGTTAAATTCCTTAGTGCGATGATGATAATCAAGTGAAACAATACTTAATTTTCTCTGTTAATATTAAAATAGACCTTAAAGTAGAACACAAATCACAATAAAAAATATTGGAAGACACAGGATGGTGATCACAGGACTTCTGTCTTTCAGCTGTCAGACTATCTGTGTGCCTTAACAATGCAGTGGTAGTGTGTGTGTGGGGGTATTAATCAAGAGAACAGATGGCCTTTACTAAAGACTTTAAGTCAATGATAGGGATATCCCTACCCCCTCCCCCATGCATTTTTACACTAGTCCTGTAATCAGATTATAAGCTAAAGCTAAGCAAACTTATCCCCAGGGAATGTATTAATACTGAACAAGACATACAATCCTGTTACTAAGCTGATTTTTCTTCTTTGTGAGTTAAATCTCCACACTGATCATATTGCTTCAGAAAATTGAAATCTCTTGATTAAAAAAAATACTAAAAATACATAAAAAAAATACTATTAGGTTCTTGTCATATTTGTGGTGCAATGTACCACAGATGTGGTTTGTAAATCAGGTTTTGCTGCATATGTGAACCCATCTTATATTTTATCACTTTACAAAGTAAGGTTTATTTGTGTTTGAATTCAATGTTGGTAACATTGATAATATTTTTGGGTGACTTTTAAGAGCACTATATTAATGCTCTAATCCTACTCAGCAATGTGCTGAGGGTTTCAGTTAGTTATATATTTAAAAATGTCGTAGTAAAAATATTAGTGTCTTGTCAGATCCTCTGTCACATTAATGGACAAATTTTATTTACCAACACTAGTTTCTGTTACCCTTGATCAAATTTGAGACTGCACCAAATGGACATAAATTTGTGATTTTGTTGGAATGGAAGGAGAGAGGCAAGTGGAGACCTTGTTAAGAGATCTTAAGAACTTGAAACTCAAGGAGGATTGGATCAGGGAATGATATTAAAGCTTATACTTCCTTAGCAAGTTGGCAGCCTGTGCTTGAGAGCCTAAAAGTTCACAGGCTGCCCAAACACATACTGACAAACATGTTTTTGGTTTCTCTCTTATTATGATGCATAGACATATCATCATATTATTTTGTTCCCTGGTAAAACCAACAATTATAATAAGCTAATTATTTTTGTTGTGTATTGTAATAAAGTCTCTAATGGTATTTTTTTTTTTTTATTCCTACTATGGTCAAATTTAACCAGTGGTGTGTTTTTATTAAATTTTTGATTTTTCAGTTATTTTTTTTTAGTTTGTTTTTGTTTGCGAATTGTGATTTTTTGTGGGGGGGGGGGGGGGATAAGGGTTTTAAAGGGGGTGAGGCAGCTAATACCCTGAGGCCATCAAATAATACTTTTAAATAATTTTTGAAAAGAATAAGCTCCTGCTCACATTTTTTTGCCTCAGCCAGAACCTAAGTTACTGAGCAATACAAATCACCTGTCAAGAGGGATTGCACCTTTTTTTTGCCACTGTTATTTAACATAATTATTTTGTATAAGCAGAGGGGGTTGCCAGTCCCCAATTTTTTTTTTCTTGCATGATAAACAGACTACAACAGGAAAGTACCGCTCAGTAGCCTTTGTTTTAATGGTAACACTAAAACTACATAACAGTTATAACCATATCTATCTCTGGCATCATCCTGAGTTCATAGAGGTTAATCTGAGTTAAGAGTTTTGTTTGTTTTTATTGAGAAGAAAGAGAAAATCGTTTGTTGTTTTATGTTTTCCTCACACTGTTGGAGGTTGGTGTTGCAAGTTTCCTTTTTCCAGCTGTTGAGTATCAGTTATTAATATGTAATTATCAGGCTTACTCAATGTGGTCAAGCTTAAAATGAACAAAAAGTTTAAAATTCCTTGTGAGCAAATTGTACAAAACAAACAAAACTGCATGAAAGGCATTAATAATTTGTTAAATGTATTTTTAAATTCATTTTTAAAAAATCTAGGAATTCACAAACAGTCTAAAGCCCAAGTTAGAAATTATGTGTGAGTTATTTCTTCCAGAGCTTTATATCAGGCTGCAAAGTGGTAAATTATTTAGGAGATTGTTTACACACAGCTGTAAGGGATTCATTTTACTTATTGTGTGTGAGAGGGTTTTTATATCTCAGATATCATGGTTTGATTTTCAAAGGCAGCTGACTGATTAAGGGTGAGATAGAACTTTGACATCTTGGCTGTTTACAGATTTGATAAACATACTATCACATTTCCATTGGTAAGAAAATAGGTTAAATGTTTGCAGACAAAATCTTACTGAAATTTTTCTTTGGATCTGTACAGTGAGGCAATTAGATTTAGCAGACTAAAATTAAAATATGTAGTAATGTTGATCAAACCAGCCTTAATATTATAATACGAGTCAACTTGAGTATAAGTAAGAACAATTTAAAAACAGGCCTTCAATATGAACCAAAGAGGATAACTTAAAAGTTGACTTTGAAATGATGCTGTTGAGCATTAGAGTCAGTATTCTTGTGTACTGTTAATAAATTATTAATCTTTTGAGGTCGTTGTTAAATTCCTTAGTGCGATGATGATAATCAAGTAAAACAATACTTAATTTTCTCTGACAATATTAAAATAGACCTTAAAGAAGAACACAAATCACAATAAAAAATAACAACTTTAGAAGACACAGGATGGTGATCACAGGACTTCTGTCTTTCAAGTGTCTGACTATCTGCATACCTTAACAATGCAGTGGTACTGGGGAGGAGGGGGTATTAATCAAGAGAACAGATGGCCTTTACTAAAGACTTTAAGTCAATGATAGGGATATCCCTACCCCTTCCCCCCTGCATTTTTACACTAGTCCTGTAATCAGATTATAAGCTAAACCAAAGCAAACTTATCCCCAGGGAATGTATCAATGTATTAATTTATTAGTACTGTATTAGTCATATGATCCTGTTACTAAGCTGATGTTTCTTCTTTGTGAGTTAAATCTCCAGACTGATCATATTGCTTCCGAAAATTTAAATCTCCTGATTAAAAAAAACACTAAAAATACATAAAAAAATACTATTAGGTTCTTGTCATATTTGTGGTGCAATGTATCACAGATGTGGTTTGTAAATCAGGTTTTGCTGCATATGTGAGCCCACCTTATATTTTATCACTTTACAAAGCAAGTTTTATTTGTGTTTGAATTCAATGTTGGTAACATTGAGAATATTTTCTGGGTGACTTTTAAGAGCACTATATTAATGCTCTAATCCTACTCAGCAATGTGCTGAGGGTTTCAGTTAGTTATATATTTAAAAAATGTCGTAGTAAAAATATTAGTGTCTTGTCAGATCCTCTGTCACATTAATGGACAAATTTTATTTACCAACACTAGTCTCTGTTACCCTTGATCAAATTTGAGACTGCACCTAATGGACATAAATTTGTGATTTTGTTGGAATGGAAGGAGAGAGGCAAGTGGAGACCTTGTTAAGAGATCTTAAGAACTTGAAACTCAAGGAGGATTGGATCAGGAAATGATATTAAAGCTTATACTATATACTTCCTTGGCAAGTTGGCAGCCTGTGCTTGAGAGTATAAAAGTTCACAGGCTGCCCAAACACATACTGACAAACATGTTTTTGGTTTCTCTCTTATTATGATGCATAGACATATCATCATATTATTTTGTTCCCTGGTAAAACCAACAATTATAATAAGCTAATTATTACTGATGGAGTTTGATAGGCAACCCAGTAGAGCTGTGTCACATGAGTCATATATAAGTCTAGAAAAAGGCTTTTCGTTTGGTTATAACAAACAATGAGCAAAATATTTCCTTCTGCAGCATGCACAACGTTGCTTTATAGATATGCTCCAAATAAAAAGAACAAATGAGAAATATTTCATCAATGATATGCTATTTTCTTGTGTGATCCAACGTATTGTTTACATTCAAATGCAATTTAGTCGCAAAACAATTTAATACTGTTTACTGCAAATGTCGAATGCTTGTAAAAATATTCAATTAAAGTATTATACTGGAATACACCACGCAATAATATGTTATATAATATTCAATCATGTTACATCAGTCTTGACTAGCTACTTGTAAAAAGGACTTGTGGTCACAAATTTTATGTGAATGACTTAATTTCCTAAAAAAAGAATATGATCAATAAATTAACTGCATCATCTTCACTTTAACACACAGTTTTTCTGGAAAGTTGGGGATGTTTTTATTGTCTTCTTAACTGTCTCTACTTAATGTATCCCATTTCTCTGTCACAGCTGTTCTTCTAGAACTCCAACTGAGTATTGGATTGGTGAAAAGGCCATAAAGCAATTTTATAGGATAAGTGTAAATTGACAATTTTTTTATTTTTTTTAATATTATTTAAAAAACCGTTTACTATCAAATTACAGCTGACTGCACTAATTACACAAACCAAAACATTGATTTGCATACAAATTATTGCTAACAGTTCATGCCTGTCATTAAGATATTGAACATGATTTGTAGCTATATAGTGCAATTAAAAAACCTAGTCATTTTTCAAAAAAAATATCCTTATAATTTCCGTAAAATCTTTTACTCAGCTTAGGTAATTGTTATTCTTACTATTAACCATTTTCGTCAATTTCTTCAAAACAGAGTTTCTTTACAATTATACTCGAAAACAAACTGTGCTTACTAAAAGCTTTTTGTTTTCAAGCTACTCATCTGTAACTTGTTTTTCTCGACTTTAATTATTCTATTTTCAGCAGCGACCAAAATTTAAATTTTAAAGCGGTTAAAAAGGCTTTGTCCACATGAAAATGGAAAACTAAGAACAAAATAACAAAATTATATAAGAATTGCTATTTTATAATAATTATTATGATAGCTATTTAATATTATAAATCTGTACGAATGTTCTGTGTTTGGAGGGTAATTTTAAAGTACTGCAAATTAATTTAATAAGCGTGTTCACTTCTTGAAACTATCGTAGTTGCTTTCCTAAAAAGCAACAGTTTGGACAGAAATTGATTGATTGGTATATATACACCACTATTTATGCTTTTCAGGTGGCTAAGAAGTGTATTAATCTTTAACGATCAATTTTAGAAGTACAATATAATATTTTTTTAACAGTACTTAGTTAAATCATGCTCCCCAAAACTTTTGACTCCCATTGAGCAAGGCCAGTTGATAAGACTAAATTTATAAATGAAGTGAAGCAGTTCTATGTCTTGCATTAAAAAACACTGAAGTGTATCACTAATGACTACATAGCTATAACTATAAGGTCCAGTAAACAAACAACTCAGAAGTGTAGAGCAGAAAGTCACGTAACATCATTTAATTGCTGAAAACAAACTACTTCAATTCTTTTGTTCTCAATCTTATTACTAATGATCCATGTCTTTTTTTTCCGATGGATTTAACAGTTACACTGCTTTAGCTTTATGACTGCTTATAAAGTTTATCTCATAATGAAGTTTAGTAACAGAGGGGTTATTTGAAGAGATTAAACAAGTTTGTTGATAAACAAGTAAGATCCAAATAGTTGGATATCGTGTTGGCGGTGACTACAAATCCATTTACATTACAATTGTGTATACATCGGCAGCTGAAGGTAATGTTGCAAAAGGGTGTGACATATAATTATTGCAATTATTAGTCAACAGTTGAGAAGGAAAATAATAATGATAATGGAAGCGGAGGTTACGGGTGTAAGAACTTCAAAGCAAACCGATGTTGTTGAGCTTGATCACTGACCCTATTCTCCTCGAGGATAAGGGAGGATGCAAGAAGTTTAAAATATATATACAAGCTGCTATAAATAAACTTTGTGGGAAAAAGCTTTTTTAGGTAAAAAATGAAATTAAATAAAACAATACCAACTTTCAGCAGGTGAAAAAAGTATAAGATAGTGTCCTGAGTGATTTACATTGTTTATAAATAGACCTGACGTCGCTGGCTATTATGTTACTGTTCTGTACAGAGGGGTTTATGTTTGTGGTTCTCTCGTCTTTCAAGTGAAAAAGTCCTTTTCATTATGCTAGACAACTGAAACTATGCAATATTTCTCACTCAAAGGGAAATGGGTGTATTTGCGGCTAGACAGCCTTGTGGTGTAAAAACCACAAAATTTAATCCATGCATGGATTATTGTGTTTTCGGACACTTTAAAATACAACGTGATGTTTCTGGTTAAATTTTATCCCTGTTTTAAACTCATCATCTTTCATTAAAATACCCAAAAACAAAGGAAACTAAAATTTGGACCAACTAAAGGGAAAAATTCAGCCACCATTATATGCAAATCTCAGGTTATTAGTAGAGTCTATTTCGTGCAAATATGTATTATTTTATTATTTGTCTGGTAATTAAATATAGTCTTCTAGTGCACTTCTCAAGGCAAGGATCAGTCCATTGCAATGTGGAGACACATTTTGGTATTCTCTCAAACATTAACCAAACTCTTAGTTAGTGTAGAGAATCCTTACAATAATAATGATAATTCTGTTATTTACCCTTGACAGTACTGTTAGCACTTATGCTAGTGGGGCTGAGCAAATGCATGAAACAAATAATCTAAATCAAACATAACAGGGTTAAGAATCCCAGCTGGTAGGAGGCAAACCAGTTGGCCATGGCTATATACAAGTGTGGCCAAAGATTTGAACTCAGAACTACCATGAATAAATTCAGCTAGCAGTCAGAATGGGACTTGAACTCAAGGCCTCTGAATTAGAAGTCTAGTGCTCTAACCACTCGGCCAAGCTTCCTCCTTTGATTATAGCCCGACAAAGGCTATGATTAAGAGCAACTGTCTGGATAATGAGCATGGCACATTGGCCTAACAATCAAGGATCTGACTTGCTGATATATACATACTTTAAAAAAATGAAACAAAAAAAATTGGCATGTCCCAGATGAATGCTTGCTTATAACTTTCAGAAAAGCAAGTGCTTATAGTAAAAATAAATGCCTTTTTATTAAAATAATTTAGTCCTTATTTTAGTAATTTAATTAATTTTTAAAATTCCTGTTCTTAATGTCACTGACCAATATGCATCCATGTGTTATTTATACAGTAGCCTCTTCCTGCAAAGAGAGAAAAAAAGGCTTCTGGATATTATCCTCAGATATATTCATTGAATGCTTGAACAGTCAAAACTCTATTAACCTGTAAGCCCCGATAGTGACCAACATCCAATTTCTCCCAACAATGGCACTGCCTCATCAAACATAGAGATCATAAGAAGGAATGAAATGATCACCAAAGATGATTCAGAAATGTAATGAAGTTTGAACAAATTCTGGATCAATTTCAGTTTTTGGGAAACTGCCCACCTACCCCTCCCCTAAGCTAACATTAACACTTAAATCTCGCTTAGGGCAAAATGTTGGCTTCGGGGAGGGGTGGGTGGTCAGTTTCCCAGAAACCTAAATTGATCCCAAATTCTCTCGAGCAGTACCATAAGAAATGTATGAAAAACAGTGTGGAGAATATGGATGTTGATACTGGAGCTTTAACCCTTTAAGCCTCAATATCCACAAACAAATTCTCCAAACTGATCTCTATACATTTCCTTACAGAATTAGTTGGGAGAAATTGATAAAAGATCAGGGATTTTTCTCTTTGTGATCATTTGTTTAATTCTCATAGATGTTGCACTTGACAATCTATGGATATCGTTAGGAGAAAATTGATGTTGGTCACTATTGGGACTTAAAGGGTTAAAGGGGTTTATTTCTGCAACTCTATTGTGGTTACCTCTCCACAGCAGTCACCTTGTAAATTGCCGCAGTGGTAAGTCCAGCTTCTTGAAAATTAGCTTTAAAGTGGGTTTTTAATTTACTGTACTAAGAATATCACATCTACGGTCTAAGAAAAATTGAAGGAGCCCATTGTTCAGAACTTGTGAAATCCAGGGTTCCAACATATCGCTTCTATGAAAAAAATACGATTTCCTAATTTCCCGCAACCAAGTTATGTTTCACAGGCCACCAGGCAATGGTTTAAGCACAGCCTTGAATATTAACTTACTTTGTGGGAAGAAGCCAACAGGTCCAGTGACACAAGCCATCTATCTATACTCATCGCCACAATCACCTGTTGTTTCAAACAAATCCTCTCCTTTACGAAGGGTTTGTTCTAGTTTCTCCACATCACTTGTGGTAAGTTTGAGATCAAGAATTTTCATATTACTTTCAATATGCTCCGCTTCAGGTACTCCAAACCTGCACCCAATAATTATCCCAGCGACTTCTGGTTTATCTAAAATATAGCGACAAGCTACATTGGCTACAGTGCTGTTGTGAGCCAATGCAATGTCAGACAAGTTAGACAGANGGTTATCCGCCAAAGCCGAAGGCTTGAGCCCGGTGGATAACACCCTCCGAGATCTGTATATCTTCATATCATACGAAAGCCGAGTTCAATAATTGTTTAATTATTCCTTCAAAATATTTACACGGCAAAACAAAACGGTAACTGAAAATAATTTAGTGAATGATATTAAAGTTACTGTACATCATTTACTCGAAAAGTGCCAAAATTACACTTTCTGTTTGTGTTGCGGTCGGTAAATTCGTTTGCTATGTCAATGGTGGAAAGCCTGTCCGTTCTTTCTTTGTGTATGTTTAAAACTGTCAGGTTACTAAATCGTTCCTGGTTCATTCTTGAACGGAGCCATGTCAGGGGCACCCAACGACAATTTTCGGAAAATTATCTGTTCGGAAGACGATTTGAGATCGGATCATTTCCTGTAAAATTTCTTGCTTGCCTGCCTCTCCTAGGATTTTCGAACATCAAAAAAGTGGTACAATTGGCCATTTTTCACGGATTTTTACCCTAAAAAGGTCACCTAGAATTTTCGGAAGCCTTTTTTCTGGCTGAAATTTTCGAAAAGGTAAATTTTGATCCCTATAATTTTGATCACTATACTTTCAGCTAGGAAATCCGAACAGATGAAAAATTTTTAGGGGATAAAAATTAGCCTTTATCTACCGTTTAAATACTAAAGTACGTTCAACAATGCTATGTTTATGTGGTTTTGAAATATATTCTCGTTGGGTGCCCCTGCCATGTTTTTAGCCTCCGGGCAGTCGAAAAGGATCTTTCACCGGCTGCACTGGTTGCTGGATTTACGACAATCAGCTTACATGTTTACCTCTGCTAGGTTAGAAGCGAAAAAATATTTTACAATTGTAACGACTAATGCTTCATTCTGTCTATTTATCTGTGCTTTTGTCTTTGCCAGTAACTCTGGTCACTTTCGAATTAACGATTTTTTGCTATTTTTCACTCCGTTACTTTTGTTAAGTTATTTTTTGTTTAATTTATTTTTATTCTTGCAAAAAAGTGGGGGGGCTAAAGCCCCCCCAGCCCCTCCCTCTGCGCGGTCCCTGAAGCACAGCCTTGAATATTAACTTACTTTGTGGGAAGAAGCCAACAGGTCCAGTGACACAAGCCATCTATCTATACTCATCGCCACAATCACCTGTTGTTTCAAACAAATCCTCTCCTTTACGAAGGGTTTGTTCTAGTTTCTCCACATCACTTGTGGTAAGTTTGAGATCAAGAATTTTCATATTACTTTCAATATGCTCTGCTTCAGGTACTCCAAACCTGCACCCAATAATTATCCCAGCGACTTCTGGTTTATCTAAAATATAGCGACAAGCTACATTGGCTACAGTGCTGTTGTGAGCCAATGCAATGTCAGACAAGTTAGACAGAAGGTCTTGAAATAGTTCCCAAGTACCCCAGGCATCAATCATTTGCTTATACTTTGCAAGAGATGCTGTCTGCAGTTCAGATCTCATGATTGGCTCTTTTGCATTAAGATATCTTTCAGATATTAGCCCTCCGCCCAATGTGCCATACGCTAAGAGCTTTATTCCATGCTGGCGACATAGTTTGACCATCTTTGACTCTGGCCGTCGATCAATGATTGAGTACTGCACTTGATTGGTAGATATGGGTATTTCCCTTTTGATAATTTCCTGTAGATGTCTCGTGTTAAAGTTCGTTAGTGAGAGCTCTCCAATTAATCCCTCCATCCTCAGTTCATTTAAATAACAAAGTGCATCGATGTAACGACTGTCTGAGTAATCCCACCAATGAAATTGCAGCATGTCCAGCTTTTCGACACCCATCCTTTTCATTGCAAGACGCACGTGTCCTTTGGTGATTTCTCTTGACAGGGGTTTGCCTTGTTGTGGAACCCATTTAGTTAATGCTGAAATCAAGAGTGACAAGTAAAGTTTTCTCACTGAAAAATTAACCCAAGGCACTTAATTCTAGCAGGCCAAAAAATGCAAATCCGTCACGCAAAGAACTTCACAAGTGAGACTGCTAACATTAGGAGTTGTGTTCACGGGAAAAGTAGGTACATCCAGAAACACGTAACCCTCCTTACCCCAAATCCCTCCTCTCCATCTCAGACAGATATGATGCATCATTCACCTCATTCCCCTTGCCAATCAGAATTTAGATTCCTCCATGATTTCTCTAAAGCCATTCACAGGCAAATTTTTGCAGCTCATGTTGGTTGCAGGTGAAGCTTTAGACTTTACAGGAGGGAAGGGTAATACTAACAACAACAACAACAACAACAACAATAATAATAATAATAATAATAATAATAATAATAATAAAAACAGTGAAGGAGGGGACCTTATTGACATCTTGAAAAAATGAGCAGAGATTTAATAGAACTGTTAGGGCGGGGTAACCACTCTAATCATTTGCTTTTAGGAAAATCCTCCGTAGTAAATCTATTTCTTTTTGGACCAATCCACAATCAGAGGCGAAGGGAGCCCAAAGAAATTATCACCTTCTGTATATGTATCATCAGAAACTCATAAGGGGTTATGAGTTTCTGGTATCATACATATACAGAAGGTGATAACCGAGCGCTATTTTTCTCCCACTACGGATCATTTTTGTAATTAACTAACCCTGAACTTTTGTTCCCACTTCTTCACCCCGTTCAGTCTTTAAATCATCTAAAAACTCGCCGAAGATGTCCTCTGCAGGTCCGTAGATATCCGCCATATCGAAAGTTGTCAATCCTGCGTCAAAGTAGTCCACCATTGCACGCGAAGCCTTGTTCGCGTTGATTGGACCGTGTTGTCCCGAAACCTGCCACATCCCATTCAAAATCCGGCGGATTTCTAAGCCATTTTTTAGGCGAAAAAATGGAACTCGGCCCATTATTTTGGCCGCTAAAAACCGTAAACGTGAAGAGAATCACACGTCTTGCTAAACAAAATGGAGTCGTAACTTTAGAGCCAGTCTCCTAACCTTGTCCCCAATCCGACGTCCGCCTGGGTCCAGATCACGCAAACTTGTCACGCAATAATTCTCTCCCTCACCCCATCGCTCTGTTGAGTTTAGTCGAAGTTAACCGATGTTGAATATCGCTTACTTTTGTACTGACTCCTCTTATTAACCATAATAGAGGTATTTTAGATTTCGGATAATTCCAGTATTTTTTTGGATGTTCACCGGAAATAGTTTTGACCGGAAGTACAATTTGTTGGGAACACGTCGACCCGGTTGCTAGGAGACTGCTGGACGCCTGGAAAACTGTAAAATTATTTACTCGAAGTTCTCATTCAACAGCAGTTGTTTAGTAGCTACAAGTTACTAAGTGAACTTGGACGATATCCACAAGTTATTGAAATAAAAGAAAGAAAGTCTGAATCTCCAGTTAAACATTTTGAAACTTTTTAAAAGAAGCTTGCTCCAGACCCAGACAGACCACAATTACGAGCAAGAAATGTTAACGAACGCTGGAAGATTCATTGACAGAAATCCTGGAATTATTCCGGTAAGTCTACCTTCTTTTAGGCCCTCTATCATTACCTTATGTGTGTAACGTTTTTCTGAAAATAAGCTTAAGGCCTTTGCTGGAAGACACAACCTTACTTTTAATAGAAGTGGTGACTCGATCGGACTTTGTTCGCAATGATGTTATCGAGCACTCTGTTCTTTTACAGGCAGGAAAGCTTTTTGATGTTAGTGGAGAAACGGCCGGAGATTGCTTACAGATAGCCCAACGGGTAAGAGACTTGATTTGACTTGAGATTTATACTTATAAATCAAATCTTTCTTTCAAAGACATCACGATAGCTTCAGGATGTTGACAAAAAGGAACCGGCAAACCTAATCTATCGATCAAAGACAACCTTTTTGTTTGAGGTTGATAAAGAAACACCTTTGCTCATTTTGTAACTTCTTTTTAGTCCTTAAGACCAGAGGCAGTGAGAAAGTTTAGAGGGACAACTCAACCGGAAGCAGGAAAAGAAAGAGTGTTTTATGGAAGAGCAAATGACCCAAATATTGCTTCACATATTAACCATGGAGTCAGCACAAGAACCTCGCTTGTGGTATGTATTATAATTTATTTTATTTATGATCTCGTGCTATCGTAAACTTTCTTTTGATTTCTTTAGACGCTAGTTTTTATTGCAGCGAAATTATCACCGGAAAACTAACGGCTTATTGCATTGATATTGTATGTATAGCATGTTTTGGTTACAGTTCATATTTATATGCAAATTAACATCTGTTCTGATATGATGTATTCAGACAGAGAACGATTCTAAGAGAACAATCTTTAACAATTATCCTTTTTGTCTAATAGTACAGAGTACACGGGGAAAGCATAGATTAATTTAGGCTCTAATTTCTGATTTCGTTAATAATAGTAACTTACAATATTTATTTTTTCAACAATAAATCAAATAGAGGAATTCCCAATATTATTGAAAGTTAATTTTTGTTACAAAAAAAGTTAAAGTTTTCTTTCAGAACCAATCTAAAAAAGCTCCTAGAAACAGCTAAATTCACTGTCATTTAAATTTTTCAGTTTAAAGCTAAAATATGAATCCTACTAATTTTTTTTCTTCTACAGGCTGGGGATCTTGTGAATCCAACAAGGAAAAGCCTTTTTTCTCAAAGGATGCTGGACAAAAAAGAAAGTCTTTATGCCAGCAGGAAGAATGCACCTCTAGGTAATGCAATTAAGTCCATTTTGTCTAAGTTATAATATTAATTTTACTAGTAGTACTCCAAATCCCCCGCACCAATAAAGGCCCCATTGTTAAAGGCCCTACCCTCCCCTTTTTAAAGGGGAAATAGGGTTACTAAGTCCCTCCCCCCTGCCGCCACCCAATGGTTGAACCATGCTGCAAAATCAGATAAACGATTTGATATTCTCTCTGGTAGATCAGATTGAAAGATTGTAAAGTTACGATTATTAATTCTTGCCCAATTTACCATTACATGTAGGTCGCTGTCATGATCAAAGTCCTGGATTACCAAAGGGTGTTGGACCAACTGACGTCATGTATGGAGTTAAAACAATCAAAGGTCTCATAAGCTGTATTTACATCTGAAACATTTAAGAGTGCTGTGCAGGAGGCCACAGGTTCAAACCCCCAGCCAGACCAACAATCAGAGTCTTAAAATAATGGAGCACTAAGATCTGCCTTTGTATATGGCATCTACAAATTATAAGATTTTCTAGTCTTGTCAGATAAGGATGACAAACGGTAGACCCAGTCTCATAAGCCCACATATGAATTCTGTTGGTTGCTAAGGAACCCACACACTGTTCTTACACTGGCATAGTCCCTAGTGGTATCTCTCATGTGGGGAGTGGTCTCATACATTGTTGAGGTGACCCTGCCAAAATTGCCAAACCTAAGTAACTCCTTAATTATAAAACTATCCAAAAAACTGTGCTAAGCTTAATTCAAACCAATATTATTTTGGAAATATTATTTGCAGATGGAAGTGCTGGCGAGATGGTGAACCCAGCTAAGACTGCAGCACAAGTAAATGCAGAGTCTATGGAAGGAAAAGATCTTTACAAATTCAGTCACAGTGATTATGAAGTTGGTAAGTCAAAATTAATAATATTATAAAAATATTATATAACATTTTGTCAGACCAAAGTGAATTAGTTGATTATTAACTAATTCTCAGTTTCCAAATCCTACAATAATTCTGAGATGAAGCCTTTTCAGCAGAGATCAAGTTTAAGTAGAACCTTGCATTGGTTTGCAGACACCTCTAAAATAAAGAGATTTGGCTGCCATGATGATATGTATATCACAGTGTGAGCTTACTTTTACTCGGCTTATTTTACTTGATTTCCAAAATTAGCTGTAGGCTCTTAGCCAGTGAGAAGACAGATAGTGAGTACAATGTAAAATAATAAGGAGTATTGCTGCTCTTGATTTTTTTAACCCTACAGCTGTACAATGTGTGTATGTATAGTTGTCTCGTTACCAATAAAGCTAAACAATATCCCTGCATTTCATAGGTGAAATGGTTGACAGAAAGTACAACTGGAGTAGAATCCCGAAGGACAGCAAATTTGGTGTAGAAACACCCCACAACAATGACGGCATTCATGTCAGAAAGACACTCAAGTGGCTGCATGAAACACAACAGTAAGTTTGGATGATTGCAATAATTTATGTTAATTGGATTCAGAATTATTTGTTAACAGGGTGCAAAGAAAGTCAGTTTTACAGCCTGCCATTCAGGCAAGCTGTAGCTAGCATGTACTAGTCCACAAGTCATTTCAACTAGCCCTTTAAAACCCTTTGATTAGCAGGATTGATTACAATCCTTCTGTAATTTAAATTTCCCAAAAAAACAGCACTTGCCCATCAGGCAAGTTAAGAACAAAAATCACTGGCCCGATAGCAAAAATCCACTAGCCCCAGGCTATCGAACACGACTTTCTTTGCACCCTGGTTAACATAATGTTGTATAGAGAGGAGAAGTGTCATGTCAGTTTACCATCGTGGCAAGATTTCTGGATCTAAACAATCTTTCTTGACAGAGATGGCCATTTGCTTTGTCAAATGATGGATGAGCTGCTACCGTTTTGTCCCTGAGTTCAATCATGCACAGGAAAGTCATACAGTCTAACCTCTCCTTATGGACACCTCCCTATTATGGACACTTCACTTGGTCCCAGAAATGCCAAAAATCATACATCCCCAGACACTTGGTTCTGTCCCTTTGGTGTCCGTATTAAAGAGGTTTGACAGTACATGTCAATTTTTTTTCACTTTTTTCTGCCATATTTGCAGGACCATGGTTTGTTGAGATCCAAAAATTTTGCTACCATGGCAACGTGACATAGTGACTTCCCCTCTCCATTCTGTTCAACTGAAGACCTTAATCTAGACTGAAATGATTGCTAAGTTTAAATGAGGGAATATAAAATATTTAACAATTATTCCTAAAGCCCAAATGGGCTCTGAGTCAATAGACTATGAGGCCTTAATAAAATCCAACTAGTTGGTCAAAAATATCGAGACGAAACAACTTTAGTTACCAAAATGCGATTCAGTGAGAATTGTTTTTGGTTTTCAAAGCCAGCGCTTTTCACTACTAGTAGGCTATAACATATCGCCTAGTAGTAGCTCAACCAATCAAAATGCTGCATTGATAAAAGAGCACTAGTTGGATTTTACTAATAAATAATACCATCCATAAGTCTCTTGAAGCATCTCACTTATCAAACCTCTCGCTGAATAAGTGGATGTGATTTAATTACAACAGGGAAAAGGCAACAAAAATTGTCTCCAAACGTGTCGACGACTTTCGTGAAAGAACCCAGCCTCAGCTTGGCAAAGTGCACGACCCAATCAAGGACACATTGAGAGTTCCTCCTGATCACACATTTGGTGTTATGGTTAAACCTGATGAATATGGAGCTGGAGATTTGATCCACATGAGGGTCCCAAGCAACTACTTGAGAGGGCGGGACAGAGAAAGGGGTGTGCTAGCAGCAGTTCGACAACATCTGAAGAAGGCAAACTACCACAACTTTCATGACCTGAGGGCAGCATTTGAATATTATGATAAGGTACTATAACACTTAGTGAAGGAAGGCTTACTGCTACAGACATCTAAGTGTGCAATGTTATTGAGTTAAAATCATGAAAAATGATTGAATTTGTCCCTAATAAATCAAATTACACCTGGCCTTATGACACAAATTAGGTATCTATTGACACAAATTAAAATATTTTTTCAACTTTTAGGTTTTAGATCGAGTCTACTTGTAAGAGAGAAAAGACAAATAATAATTAAATAAATAATATTAAGTTTAAGCAGCTTAAAATTATTGGTCAGTCACTGCAGCTTATGTATTTTTCCCCCATATAGGATAAATCTGGTAAAATTTCACTTGCTGAGTTGCGTGAAGTATGCATTCAGTTTAACCTTCCCGTGGAACCAGAGCTGTTAGAATCTTTGTTCTCTTACTGTGATGTTGATGGAGATGGACAAATAAATTATGAAGAATTTGCTAACTTCCTGAACTGGAAAGATAAGATGCCATCAGGTGAAATGCAAAGCACACTGAAGGAAGAAACATCTGAAGAAGAAGTAAAGGTTAGAGTGACCAGGATTTAGTTTCTCCTTACTATATCACTGGTTAATTAAACATTAAGATTATGAGAATTAAGGAATGATCACAAAAGATGAACTTACTTGATTGTATATGTCAAACTCTCCGAAGGGCCAGAACAAATTTATGGAAACCATTGCCAAGAAAACGCTTTTTGGTTTGGGTATTAAGTAATGTTATTATTGTGAGTTAGAGTAAATAGTACCGATTGCCATAATTCCAGTGAACCATACAAGATCTTATTAGAGACTTTTAAATTCAAGGACAAGGACAACTATCAAGGATGATATTTGACTTTAAGTTTTTTGGTGTGTTCCAAAAAATAGACATCCTGGAAAGCTTCATTTTCACTCTTTACACCAGAAACGTTTTTTTTAAGGAGGTTAAGCGTACCCCAACTCCTGATCCCAAACTGACAAAAGGTCTAACATTTGATGACTTGTTTCTGTCGCTATGATATTTTCACTAAAATCCCGTGGTAGAATGGCGAAGGCTATTGCATCTTCCTGCAAAAATGACACTGGTTCACACACACAACTTACACTGTAGTGACCAAGAAAATTTTGTCCTTGTAGTTGTCATCGTCTTAGAATCTAAAGGTCTCTAATAACTGTGGCAATATGATCATTCAGATTCTCACATCTGTTTCGCCCTTCTCCAACAGGAAGAGGGACAAATGTCAGGTGAGAAAACACCCGAAAGACTTAAAAAACAGATTGACAAAGCTGTGGGTGGCTGGAAGACATCATCATCTCAGTTTAATGCCGTTGCAGGAAAAATCAGAACAAGTGGTGAGTAACTGGAACACAAAGTCTACGTAAGGTAGCTCAGGGGAGGGTATTGCATTAGCCTGTGGCATGCTCTCTGGGGTGCTCTGGTGGCAGAGTGGGAAAAGAAAGGAGAGTTTGCAACTACATCTCTGGAATTTGAATATCTGCATCGAAAAAGTCAATGAAAAATGCTGATTGGTGGAGATGACATTAGTAAAGATGTCATTACCCTTGGTGCGTGTTTTTCAATGTTTGTTTACACTCCCGCTTGTTTCTGCTTTGTGCTGATTGGCGGAAATTTTACAGCTTAGTTGACGAGGAGCCACAGGGGAATTAGAGGTGGAATTTAAATTCCAGAGAAGAAGTTGCAATAGCTCTCCTTGCTTTTCCTGCGCTGCCACCAGAGTGCCCTGGAGAGCTTACTCGCAGGATAGTCTTGCATAAAAAGGTATTTCGCAGCACTGACAATACTGTTTCACTATAGGATGGCGAGCCTATGGAGTACCAACAATACGATCTGATTTGCCTGCACCAATAACAAGACGTGTGGCAGATACAACCGTAAGTGAAGATTATGGATAACATAACACTTAATGTTTCAATTTCTTTTGTGGCACTAAAACTTGTAAACAAAATAAAACACTTTTGCACATATGCAACCCCAACCAAAGCATGGTACAAAGCATGTCTGTTTAAATAAATACTAATATTAGGTGATTCACTCATTTCCTTACATTTAATTTGTAAGAGCAATGCATCTTACTATCACTATGCTACTTTTTTATAATTTACTGATTTTTTTTGCCACCAGCTATCAAATAAATCTGACATCATAGTAAAATTAAGGAGGATTTTCAACCTGATTTAAGAAGTCTATTTTTCTATGCTGCGCATGCGATAGACACTTAACTAAACACCACCACATCTACATGTTTTCCCTAGTTTCAAATTTGTATTTCACAATGCTTTTTTTTTTCAGAACTATGGTGATGAATCAGATGCTTATGGCCTGATCAACCCATCAATCTACAGCAATCTTGGAGTTTATGAGAAAGATTTCTTTCAACCCAGAGACCAATATGAGGTAATTAAGGCATCATTTAAATGAATAAGCTGAACAATGTTGTTTATTACCAAGGGTGCATTTGATTGATTGTATTACGGAATAAGAAATACACAAAAGTTTTAAAGCAAATCTCTTTTTCTTTGATTTTTGGACCACTTAAACACTAGATACACCAGTTTTTTTTATTTCAAGCAGATTTCTACATATAATGGAGATATTAAAAGTAAGAAGGTAAAGGTGCACATGAGCCAAAGGCCCAAATGGTCTTAGCTTATCCTGGTTTCCTTAGCATGAAGCATCCCTAGGAGTAGTGCTAAAGGCTCCTGGATGGGATGCTAGTCCATCGCAGGGTTATCCCCCAGGCAGTATGTCCCCAGTACCCATTTATACCCCTAGTTGAAGAGAGACAAAGTGGAGTAAAGCTCCTTGTCTAAAGAAATGTTCAACATGACAAGCAAGGCTTGAACCACAACCTCCAGATCCAGAGTTTGAGGTGTAAACCCTCTGCCATATATGCCTCTACACAATGCAATGCATATATTGCAATGCACTAAAGATTTGAAGTCAAGATTTTAGTCCATTTATTCTTGTTTCGGAATATGGTCTATTGAACACCCCCCAAACAGTTGGATAGCAGAGTTTTAAGAGCTGGAATTAATTATGAAAATTGTTTGGCAGATCCGAAGAATCTTTGATGGAATTGGAGTTGAAATGACCACTGATGTATTTGAAAAGATTTGGGAGCAAGCAAGTTCAAGACACCCTGCTGGACTGGTAAAGACTGAACAAATTTTTATACTTTTGTTTTACTTGCAACAAAAACCTTTGGAATTCATATCATAACCTTTGATCCTTGTCTGTCACCTTTTCATAAGGTATATAAAATACTGCTTGCCCTTGGCTCAAGACCATAAAGCTTGATATAAAACTATTCCTTTTCTATTTTTCTTTGCAGGTCAGTGTAGAATCTTTCAGAGGCATAATGGATGAAGTCAATGCCCAGAAATTTGCTGAGAGCCAGGCAGTATGAGATGGAAAATCTTTGTGTTTTGCAAAAGTCAAACAAGATATTCATCACCTTTAACTTGACTTTAATCCACTTGATTTGCTTCGACTTACAAGGAAAAGTAACTTATTTTTATAGTTATTTCCTAAACAGCTTTCTTGGGACTTTCCTAACTAGCTGAATTATTTGACACTGTTAAATTTAAAGTTAATAGTTTCAGAGAAAATTAAAAGTAGAAAAAGTAATATGACTGAAGTGTTATTATTATCATAAGAAAAAATGTTCATGAAATATTTTCACGTTGTTCCAGCACTTTACTGCGACAAAATTTTATGTACTATAATCTTTGTTTAGTAAACAAGCTCCTTGTATAAATTTTATGAGTTATAATTATCTTAGACTGTTACACCTTTTAAAGTGTACTCACGGTTTGGTCAAATGAAATAAATTGAAGGAAAAAGCTTTGTTTTGTCTTTTTGGAAGCCCATATGTCTGTGAATTCGTCCTCATGGAAGGAAAGAAAAAGATCTTGAGTAATAATTTTTGTCTTATTAAGTTCTTTTTCATCTCACAGACTTTAAAGCCAAATATTTTCTTTAAAACTCTTTGGGCAGCCAGTGAACCAGAAAGAACATTCACTTTCAGTTACTTAAATGAAATGCCATAAAAAACTTAGCCAGTACTATGTTTGTACTAAGGGACACCAAAGGTATTTAAGCTATTGTAATCCTTACATACATGTACCTCCTAGACAACACGGAAGGGCAAGTTTTATATGAATAATATAGACTTTTAAATAATAACCTGTTGATGGTTAGCAAAAGAAAACATTCTTGATGTTTATCATCTGTTCATTTGTGATATTGACCATCTCAATAAATTTTTAAAAACTTTATACCCTAATCTATATATTAAGCACATAACCCAGAGTTACTACCCTATGGAGATCTAAAATCTGGTGATTGTCTCTTGCATTTGTATTTCCTTGGTGTGACCATTTAAACAAAATCTCTTTGGCAGCACTTTTGCATGGTATGATTTGTTTGTCAACATTTTACAAAATGAAAAGTGAACATTTTGTTGACTTTTGACCTTGGTCATTCTTTTTGTAGTTAACGAGTTAACAGGGGTACAGGGTCAAGAGGGTAACTACATTCTTATAATATTACAAGGCAATTAGTGTGGCATCATGGCAGTCCTTGAGGCTCTTCGGTTCATAAACCGCAGGTACAAAACTCACAAGTGCAGGTTAAAGTACAAGTCACCGTGAAAATAAACAACACTTAAATTGTCTCCTAGCCCTAACAACAATCCTAAATAGAGCTTTAGCTTAAATTAAGGGGGAAACTGCTTATCTAACTTATTCATCAAAAGAGCAGTGACCAGCTGTGTTTTGTACCTGCCAATTCATAAAAAGAGTCATTAATTTTATCCTATGTTCAGGTTGTACCGTACAGCACCTACTTTATTTACAACAACAATATAATCACCTTTTTAGCAGTTATTTAGTGCATAAAACAAACACAGCAACATAAACATCCTCAAGAGAAGTTATGTGTTCAAAATCCCATTTTAAACACAATTCCTTCCTGTTACCCTCTATCACCTGGTCAAAGCCTAGCGTGAGTAAGAATTCCTTTGCTGGATTGCTTGAATGTGTCCAGGTTCTCTGGAATAGTGGGTCATCAGCTGAGGTAGTCTTTCCATACATTGTATTCTTCAGCTATAAAAATGAGAAAAAATTTTTGTGATTTTTATAAATTAATTTCATGTGACCTGTGTGATGCAGATCACGTTCGCTACACAGCGCGACACCTACATCAGCACATTGCTGATTTAATTTTCAGCAATTGGTGAACATTTTTTAGAAGCTTGCAGTGACAAAAATCTTCTGATTGAGGGTTAATTTTGCATTCTAAAGAAGTGCCACAGAAATTTGACTGCTTCATTTACCAGATGTTATGCATCAAAGAATTTAGGCCCAGTCAGAGTGACTGCATTAGTGCAAAACGTTTTGTTTCACTTGTAACATATTTTGCTATGCTACTTTTCTTTTCAGTGATCTATTGTTCTTTGTACTTATGGAATGTTCATACTCTTTTTTCTTTTGACTTGATAATGACATTCGAGGATGTCAAAACTTTATCATGTTATTTAACGTTTCGTTAAAATTGAAATCTTAAAATGTTTTTAAGCAAAATTTTATGGCAATTTTTGATAGCCAAATGTTTAAAAAATTGCTTCTTTTGAAAACATTTCTGTGGATAAAAATTTGAAAATGGCAGTGAGTGGAGTCTAATTCAGTCTGTAATCATACAAGTGACTACAAACAAGAGCATGATTGAGTACTGACAGAGTAAGTACCAGTAAATGCAACAGACATTATTTAACATACCAGATACAAGAGTGGTTCCTTGTGCTGCGAAGTAAGTTCTTTTAATTCTTGACATTGAGGTACTGACAACTCTGTTAGGAAATCAAACAGATACGAATTTAGCTTTTGGTTTTGGAACCAAATTTTTAACCACATTTAGGCCCTGGAGGGGGGGGGGGGGGTTCTTTT
>CALNXI010000456.1:182401-218093 GCA_942486025.1 Porites evermanni | reverse complement strand
CCCGCCCCCTGGGATTTAGGCATAGTGAGGCATAGTGAGGCCAGTTCTGTTATGCTTTTCCTGACCAAACTGGGGTTCAATATGAGTGTTACCTGGAGGAAGACACTTTCGGTGGTCACTGCTAAAGGATGTTACGTCCCTTGTGGCTCCATCTCACAAGAGACAGATCAGTGAAACCAGAGGGACAGGGCCTACAGATTTTCATCCTCATCTAAGAAGAAAGTTACCCCGCTGCAGATGTGAAACAAAGCCATCACCTTCTCCATTATTTCAACGCCCTGAGAATTGGTCTGGCTGGGAATTAATCCGGTACCCAACTGTTCTGAAAGTCTGAGGGTTCTAAGAATATGAGCTTAATACCTTTGGCAATAATATTTTTGTTTAACAGGGCTCTGCTCTAGCAGAGCCTAGCAGTCCCTGGATTCTGCCTTTTGCTCTTAGCGAACTAGCAAACCTAATTATTTTTTTCATAAAAATCAATATGTTGGGCACCCTGGATTTCACAGGTTCATAGCAAAGGACTCTCTTCTGTTTTTCTTCGAGCACAGCCTTGATGATTCCCAGCTAAGAATTAAATACTACAGACTCATTGAAGAACTGATACAGATTTGTCAGGACTCACCTACAAGAGCCTCAGCCAGGGCAGTACAACAATGTAACACTCCAACTGCACCTTCCACAGGGAAAGTAATTCTGCCATCTGCAGTTTCTCCCAGATTGAATCCTATCGTAAGCAGAAGATCCTTGCAACTTTCATAGCCTTCACCCACACTGTTCTTAAAATCAGCGAGATTAAGCACAATGGGATGTTTTGTCTGAGATGATGACAGTGTTTCCTCTAACTGTTTAATTGAATTTTAATAAAAAGATAATCATTTATGAGATAAAATGAATTTACTTTTACAGATTCTTAAGGTAAGGTACCTATACTGTTGCAATCTAAAATCGAAGTCTGGTAAAGTTTGCTCCTCTCTTTCCTGTTTTTTCAATATTTTATCATAAATCAGAGAAAAAAAAGAAATCTGAAATTAAACTCTGCTCTACTAAAATTCCAAATTAACAACTAGCCTGTGTGGCAAGTGTTTCTGCTCAAGTCAATGCATGAACACTGGAACAACGTTTTTGCTCTGGCTCCATTTTTGGCGCAAAACTGGAGCAGAAATGCTTGCAACCCAGGCTAATTAACAATATATACTTTGAAGCACTAATATTACTATTTTCCAGGACCTCTTCAGTGCACAAGTTAGTGTTGGTGTTGTAATGTACAGTTTCCATTTCCATTCAATCTAGTTTGTAACCATTCAATGACCTCTTTCTTGACCTCAGTTAAATTTGGACCCTCTTGGAAATTTAAAAGTGAAGACATTAACAATGTTTATTTACTGACCAAGTCTCTGAGAGGTGCAACCATGGCTGGGTATGCGAGTACCTTCCTGTAAAGACCAATGATCTGTGTACACAGGGGGGACTTGAAAAGTTCATCAAACACTGAGGATAGGGCTTTATCTGAAATAACAAAAAAGATGACCTGAAAAAAATATTCTACAGGGAACTGGAAAAAGACTCATCCTCTGAATTTAGCCTGCTTTGAGTCTGTAAGAGGGTCATCTTTCCCACCCAACACTTCCCTCCCTTTTTACATGTTTCTTGGTGTTGAAGATTGGGTATTGTTCATAGTCTTGCAGCCTTTGGTATGGTCTTATTGGTAATTGTGTCAACTGTAATACAAACAAACTTCTTGTTTTCTGTCAGTAGGTGATGAGTACCTGGAAGCCTTGTAAGGAAGGTCGTGGCTAGCATGACGAAATTGCCTGCCATGGGAACTTTACCCTGTGAAGTTTTTGGTTGTTCTTTTCTGTAAGTCCCTAGCCTTCAGTACAACGGATCATTATACATTTTTCAGAAACTGTCCACCTACCCCTCCCCTAAGCCAAAGTTTTGCCCTAAGTGAGAAGTAAGTGTTAATGTTGTCTTAGGGGAGGGGTAGGTGGGCAGTTTGCAGATGCGTATAATGATCCAGGGCAACTGGGTGGTGGCTTACAGGAGGTTAAACTGTATTTCTAAAGTATCCACAATGTCAGAAATACTGATAACTTACCATTCTGTCCATCAGGTTCATCAAACACATGATAACGCTTTCCATTGCTTTCGACCTGCCCTGCATCTTTTTCGTCAGGTAACACGAGTTCAAATGTACCCATAGCTGAGTCATAAGTCATTTCATAGCAGGCATACCCCAGAATGGTGTTACTAGGCAATTCATAAGAGCGATGGTGTGTCGCCTGGACTGCCCCGCCCAGGTAAATGGAGAACGTTGGTTTGCCTCCAGTTATGTTTGCATCACCTGAAATGACACAGGTAATAGCAGTTATGGAGAGCATCTTTTGGTGTCATTATACAAGATATTTTTTCAATCAAATTTTTAAATCAATAGTTATATTTTCTTAGAAACTCTTTTGGATGTTAGATAATACTTTCCTACTTAACCAAATATTAACCAATGATTAGGTACTTCATCCACAGAATAATAGTTGGGGCTTGGGTTGTCTGTGCTTTCCATAACCCATCGAATGATTTTTGTTACCTCTCTAACCTGTGCACTGGTTAACTTGTGCAATCTCGCAGGCCAGGTATCTCTAATACTGTAATAATTATTTACAATAACTGTAAACTATTGCAGTATGAGAAATATTTAAAATCAACTTTGGATGGCTATGTTCTTATATTATTATTATTTTGTTTCAAGTGAGAAAACTGTTAGTACCTTCTCTAGTTGAATCTGAGTCAACATCCGCATCACTACCAGTTGTAACAGCTTCATAAACAACACAAAGACTCCGCCTCGACTTGTCAATTATATCTTGCACAAAGTCGTGTTCCAAATTCAGTGTTTTCCCTACAAGTGCTTGGCTTAGTTCACCCCACCCAACTTCTTTCTTGATGACAGTCCCGACATCCATACTAACTGTAAACTGATCTGTTGCTGATACATCAATTCCAAATTCCTGAGCAATTTTTGCTCCCAGTTTGCCATGAACATGGAATTTTGGTTCGTTCTTGTATTTCTTTATGAAAACTGACTTGTTAACATTGCCACTGATGTCAACTGGCTAAAAAAAGAAAATAAGAAAAATATGGGGCTTACGGAAATCCAGCTGGGTTACCCCAAAACCCTTTTTATGGACACTAAAGTCAAAGGGCCGAGAGTGCAAATTACAGGGGGTTGGGTATAGGGGGGAGGGGGTATTCCCATAAATTTCAAATAGGGGTGTTTATCTAGCCCATATATGGAAGTACCCCCCCTTCCCGGTCTGAATAGAAGAGGCATTACACAGGGCAAAGAATAAACAATATTATTTCTCATTCCGACAACACTGTGATTACAAGACCAACAACCAACAAAATTTGAATGGTAATTACAAATTTTGAGAAGATAAGGACCATGCGTGGCTACAGCCTATGGCAAAACCCGCTGAGACATATTACATCCTATTTTTTCAGTCATTCTGACAAATGCACACACTGCAAACAGATGACCTTTAATCTTCATGAGAATCAAGGGAAATTCAACAGAATACTCAAAATCTTGACTAAAAATTGATGGCTTCTCATGTTATAAAATCTTTGGGCTTGACATAGTTATTAGAGGAGACTGGTTATGAAAAGCGGCAAACATCAATGATAAAAACAATAGTGCTGCAGTTTATGTTGGAAGCACCCTGAAAGTGCACAATCCTTTGTTTTCTGTTGGCAAATTGTTAGGGAATAAATTAATGCAATGTTTTTATTGGTCAATACAATCAAAATGATAGGAATTCTTTTGAACGTTGTGCACTTTCAGGTCCACAAAAACATATAACAAAGGAGTCTGACGGGTTTCATAACCATTCCACTCAATTAACTATGGGCTTAACGTTTTTATTGGTCAATACAATCAAAATGATAGGAATTCTTTTGAACGTTGTGCACTTTCAGGTCCACAAAAACATATAACAAAGGAGTCTGACGGGTTTCATAACCATTCCACTCAATTAACTATGGGCTTGATGGGTGGGTGGGTATACAAAAAAGACTTTACCTTCATCGTCCCAAAAATAGGAAGTAAAACAGAGAGGTTTTCCTTAAATAAGGTGCTGTATAACGATTGAGTGAAAAAGCGATTCAAAATTCTAGAACGGTTTTTAAAAGTTGTAATACCCCTCTTCGGAGAGACCTACATGGACAATAGCAGCCTTTTTCCCGAAAAGGCGGGTTCAGTACAGTTGATGCTCAATGGATAAAATCTTAAAATGTAAACAAATAAATTACTAAAACATGTGAAGCCTTTCATCTTGCGGCAATATTAATTTTCATTTACGACAGTTTTTACTGATATTCAAAGATCATGACATGGAACACGAAATGGCAGCTCACCTTTGTCATGATCTCGTTCAAACTAAACTGAGTGGGCAGGTACTTAGTTTTTTTCCAGCACCATCGGCTCCTCTTTTTTACCACGACGCAAAGGACATCACAGCAAGAAGAAGAGTTTAAATCCACGATCGGATGCAGGGTTGATCGTCCTGTATCTTTGACAAACTGTTTCGAACAACACTCGAAAAGCGCCATCTTGGAAATCGTGAATCAAAAGATCAAAGGTGATAGAGGAGGATCATGGGAAGTGTTTTGAAGGGGTACCCCGCGTACACGGAAGTTGGCCTCTGGTTTGAGTGAAGCCCCTTTTCGATTTTAAAACATTCGACCTGAATTTTTTTAAATATGGCCATATGTGTCAGTCAAAAACACGCACGATCATCCCAATTCCAGGCTTAAAATGTAATAAGCGCGATGACGAAGCGAGGATAGCAATCGTATTAAAGCCGATGGTCGATATAGGAACTATCACCTTACTTGGACTTTTCATTGGACGAGTCATTTAAATTACAACCATCAATTCTTGTTTTTAAGAGCGCAATGAAAGACAACCTATTGTCTTTGATTTATCGATTCATAGAATTTCATTGATTTGACAAGATTTAGCAATTAGTTTTCTTTTTATTAGATCTAATTATTTCTTATCCATCTGTAAATAGTTACATAAAAGCCTTTTCTGAGGAGTACCTATTAAAGATTATTATTATTATCATTATTATTTACAAGACACTTTAAGTTTTCATGTATTTTACTTGTTCTTTTTTAAATAGTTTTACGTAAATTTCATACATTCCATTGAAAGCGAAACGCTTCGCTAAGTAATAATCAGCGAGTTTAAACAGCGCCGTTTTTTGAGCGATGTACGTCAACCGGAAGTGAACCTTTTTCTCTTTTTAAATGCCTCGGTGCTACCAAATCTGTATTACTAAGCGTCTTTACTCTTACAGAGACGATTTGCCCAAAAATTTGTTCAAAATCGTGTCTCAAGAGGGCAAAAAGTTTACTTCCGGTCGACGTGCGTCGATCAAAATCATCGCTGCTTTAACTCCTGAATATCCCGCTGGGTAAATAACTGTCAGTCAGTTTCGCATTTAGATCTTACAGGTACCCCAAGCTCACGAGTGAGAAACATTGTTGGGTGACAAAAAGAAAACACCATAAATAACACGGAGACAGGTAAGAAGTAGACTACGAGTAGTCCCCCATTTTTCCTCAGCGCGCTCGCGTTTCGCTCGCTCTACTGTCCCTGAGGAAAAATGGGGGACTACTGGTAGTCTAGGTAAGACGTTCTGATGTATTTTTGTTACTACAAAACTAACTCGCGTGACAGGCGTTGAAAAGGGAAGGGGGAGGGGAAATCAGGGGGAAAGGGGGTACTATTTTCCCCTCCTCGAGCGCCCGAATTGCCCCTCCCCCGGCTTTTAACGCCAGCTAATACGCAGGCTACTATGAAACAAAAGTGGCTTGAGGCTTTGTCTCAATTTTTTCGCTGACTATAGATTTGACAACGTTAGGACGTCACGACATTAGAGCTAGCATTGTGGCCAGCTGACAAAAGAAGAGTTCTGTATTCGGAGATGATAGAGGTTTCCTCTTCTAGAGATAAATTCAAATAAGCTTCTTCATCCTCTGTTGCGAGATCTGGCACGAGTTCATTCACGGCTTCTGTTATATCCGGGTCTTCTTCGTCTTCTTCACTGCCGCTTTTGGGTGATTCATCTAAAACAAGAAAAAAAATGTAGATGTAGCCACAACTGTTCATAATGGACTGTAATTCTAACTTTTCAAACAAAATCAAATCATATGGAGATGAAATCAGATGGTTTGCCCATTCAAATGAAAGCTATTGCTTTCCTGTGGTACTGTTCACAGTTATGCTGTACAAGGTGGTTCTGACTTTTGAGGCTGCGTATGAAACCATATAGTATGACTATTGAAATGAAAGCTAGTGCGCAGTACTTTCCTGTGGTACTGTTAATTATGCTGTACTTCGCTTTTGCGTTAAGTGTTCGCCCTTTCTGTCTCTAGATCGCAAGACAGCCCGTCCGCGGGCGAAAATTTTATGAAAGGAGAATTTCTTGGAAAAGAAACAAAAAGAAGGATAGAAGACTAGAAACATTTGATACTTTTCAAGAAAAAACTGTTACCTTAATGACGGCAATTTTTCTCCATGACAGTCGAGAACTTGAAAAATGTAAGTACCTGGACACTCTAATTAACTGGCTTATACTATAATTATCTTTCTCTTACCTTTTCTAGAATGGGATATCGGAGGAAGCTTTCCACAGTTTGACGCCAGCATATTAATAGCCTTGGAAATATCACCTTGGCAACGCCTCAGGGCTTCCTTAACAGAATCCACTTCAAACCCCATGGACACAGCCTACGAAAACAAGATAAACTCGATCAAATTTCGATCATCGCAGCTTGCCAGACTGGACATGTCCCAGTCAAGTATTTACTAGAGAGAGGTGGTTGTCCTAAACCTCGAAAAAGGTACGGCTGTTTAAAATTACGAGCTCTTTTTAAAGTATGACTTACTTGAGCAACATGTTCGTCTGGAAACTGCACATCGTCGAAAGATGATGCGGCCAGCCTTAAAAGAAGAAGACACGTTACGTTACGTGACTATAGCCTGTAGAATGATAATGACAATGATAACAAAGATATTTGATAATTACAACGGTGATGATAATAATTATGACGATAATGACAGCGAAAAATATGATAACGGTGATAACGAATACGAAAATGATAATGATATCGAAAATAATAATAATAATAATAATAATAATAATAATAATAATAATAATACAAGGACTGAGAAATGCAGATTGTGTGTAAAGGCCCAGGAAAGTGTCACGTATGTGCTACCAGGCTGTAGTGCGACGTGATGCGTCCAAGATTGGCGACCATGATAGTTGCTCTGAATATGACAATTTTCCTACCTGTTGTTGTCTTGAATATCTAGCATTTCTGGATGATCCTGAAGAACCTGTCGATAAAGGTTTGATATTAATTGCCAATATTTCGACTTATGACGTAATTATACGTAACCAAACGGCATATTACGTCTTAAAACGAGTACATCAGTTGCTTCCCTCTACCCGCTCCTACAATTGATCTGTTCACCAGCCGTTTCATTTCGCCCTTTGAGTTTCAAAGATGAAACTAAGGGAGAAAAATGAGGAAAGCATTTTGTGACTGAGGACTTTCAGCAGTCTTGTAAAAATGATTTGGTTTTATTGGCTGCAAGACACATGGCGAAAACACCTTACATCAATTACTGCGATCAAGTAGCCGTCCGCTCTTCAGAGGAAAGATAGACCACGCCACCGAGGTCTACGTCCCCTGCTCTTTTCAGACAAACCTATGGTTTCATTTACGTTCAGTTTAACTTGATAAGAGAAAATGGAGGTGATAAGGCCAAGATGAATTTAAGATCAGAGCTGAGTCAAGGATCTAACGTATTTTCTTACCTGTAGTGCGTTATTAACATCATTATTTGCCTGTCGCAAGGCTGAAGAAGCCCTTACTTCGGAGAAACCCATCTCTACAAGAGCTTTGTACGTATCCACGTTTACCCTTGATTTTAACAAACAAAAAAATTAAATCAAACCAAGCAGGGGTCTTCTGTAAAGAAAGCTGCGAGTCTGTGTCAGTGAGAATCTATGTTATTATTAACAATTATTCCACGAGTGTGCGTTGGATATGAGATGATAGATAGCCAACGAGTCGCGTAGCCGCGTATACCATGATGGCTAAGCCAATCAGAGCTATAAAATTGCATTATCCAATGATTCAGTTTTTAATAATAAAAAATATTAGTACAAGTAGTCAAGGACATAATTAAGGCACTGGAAAACACGAGCAGTTATTGATCTCATCTCAGCCCTACAATAAGGTGCAAATAAAAGACGATGATGATTATGATAATGATGATGATGATGATGATGATGATGATGATGATAAATCTAAACAAGTTCAGTATCCACCAGACACATACATGTACATCTCGCAATATTTTTTAGCCTACTTCACATCTGTCACGGATGGATCCCTTCAAAGCCTGATTTATTCAGGATTTCTATTCAACTACCGCATAAGTTGATGCGATCACAGCGAGGATTTAAAACTCCTCACATGTGTTAATATGTTATCTTATGCATTCAGGATCAATATGTAATTCTCACCAATCTCCTGTTGCTGTTTTTCCTAATTCTCTTTCAAGTTTTTTTCGCTTTCTGTCTTTCTTCTCCTTATCTTCTCTTTCTTTTTTCTCCTGTTGTGAATAAGATATCAGTGAAACCTCGCAGAGAACCCTGTTACGTCAGACCTTTGTAAAAGACGAATAAGAGGAAAAGAGAGAACCCTGGGAGTGATGTTGGAAGAACCTTGCGCCTCTTGCGTCATTTTTCCGTCTTATGGCCCCGTCTTAATATGAACCCATATTACGCATGCGTAATTTTTAAAATAAGAAACCCGTGTCAACCGAGTGTCAACCCGTTGCAGCTTGTTGCAGCCCCATTGCCTACAATTGATGATTGACCTGTGTAGTTTTTGGCGGGAAAATTTTCGGGCGGTCAGCTACTTTTCCTGGCTGTTTCAGACAACTTTTTTTGGTTTCTTCCCATTGTGTGTGTGTTTCTCTACGCTCTTTTATTTGGTGTTCTGCCTTTTTCTAATGGCCACGCCAACATGAGGAAAAAGTAATACTTCGTTAAGCATTGAAGAAAAGAAACTTTTTCTCATTTGCCATGAAAAGGCACTTTCCAGTCATCTCAAGTGACAGGTGCGTACAACTGCTTGTGTAAGTATACATTAAGCTTACGTTTTAGCTGACTTATTTAACTTGTCAAATTATTTACGTGCCCATAAAAACGAGTACGCAGTCAAACGGACCAGAAAGAAGCCCACGGCGACGCTACGAAAACGTCACTTAAAAATGAAGCTGCTTCAACTTTATCGCGCGTATTCCATCTCGCTCAATTCGTGAAATGTTGGCAAATTTTTGTGGAGTTGAATTCTTAGAGACTGTAACGAAGTTCAGGAAACGAAAAGTCGTCGTCTTGGGTTCACGTCCTCCACAAAACGTGAAATTTTAAAAGTATTTTCACGTCGTAGTCGTGCAGTGACGGCAAAAAAATGTATAAAAAGCGTGATGCACGTGCGGAGTTGTTGTTTCGCCAATCTAAACCTATTGCTTCTTTGACGTTCTCAATGACGTCGCCGTCGTCGTTGCTTAAGCTCCCTATTCCCGACCATGCATGGAAGACAACTCTGAAGACAAGGCTCGGACAAGTCAAGTACTGTATGTTGCATCAAAATCAAAGATCTCAGACAAAGTTTGCGGCAACTCAACGCATAAACCCCATCCTGCGTGAAGATGTCTGCTATTTCCGCGTGCAAGAAAAGACGACGTCTGCACGCTGTCTAATAGTCTCCCACGGAACATTCTTAGGCTTTCAACACGCGTTCCTTCTCGTAGGGTAGGATTGCGTGGCGAGCCAAAAGAAAAGCATTCTTTACCTGTCTTCGTTGTGTAATGTAATCAACTGCTAAGGTGGAATCCCCGTGACATGCTCTTAATGCAAGCCTAGCTTCTGTCTCTGTGAATCCCATCAACATCACTACAAAGACAAAAAGATGTGAGTAATATAGAATTGCAGCGCGAGCGATGATACTTTTCTTCTAATGCTCTCCCGCTATCTTGGACGTTGAAACTGGCAGAGAGTTGGGTCGAGTCTAAAAGTGATTCTGAGGGAGAGAACGACATGTTGACAATTCAGCGGGCTTCCTCATTTACTTCCGCTACGCTGCGAATGCCTGCTCACATTTGGACGAATGGTGGTAGAAAACTATCCGGTATGTGGCGATCCACTTTTAAGATCGGCGCAGACCATCTTCACTCTGTTATAGAAATTGCGTCGAAATCAACTTTCTTACATGAGAACAGAAGCTATATCCGCTATGGTCTTCGAGTCCGCGCGAGATCATTCTGGTATAGTGCGAATATACCGTAGCCTTAACTGTTGATTATGTAGCATTAATAAACATGTTACAAAACTTACACTGCGTCAGTTGATGTTTGTCAATATGCAGTTTTCCTTGCATACGTTCAGCCTACGATGGATTTCAAACGTATATAACGTTATCATTTAGTTAGAACACAAGAGAATGAGGGGCAAATTCACCTACATACTGAGCGAGTTGGAATAATTGCCAAGAAGTTTGGAAGAACGCGAATTCATTTTGTAATTGACGTTTACAGTCGACGCAGACCAGATCAAGAAGCGGGACTTCCCAGTTGGCATAAAAAGACAACAGCAAAATAACAGAAAAATAAGGTCAGATCACAGCTCAAGTTTAAAGTGAGTACATAGATCGATCCCAAACCTTCCCCTTCCTATCAAGAATTTTATTGTACCTTATCTAGGCATGTCACAGCAGTGGTGATATCTCCCTTGTGATATGCGCATACGGCCTCAAGGATATGCAGCCGTACAAATAGGGCCAGCTCTCCACCTCTACCGCCCTGAGAGAAATCATAACATTTTTAAGCAAATAACCATATCGAGGGATTTTTAAGCTGACGAAGCAAAATTCATTATCAGTGGTCAAAATCTTGCGATATCAAAGGCTTGTCAAGCCGTTTACTGTCAATGTAACTATACTTTATAATGAATGCAGGAGCATGCCCTACAATTGTACCAGTTACACAGAGATCACATGGGGAGACCAGTAAAACTTGTATCAAGCGGTGGACATTACTCAATACAGTTTTGTATCAACGAAAATTTGTGAAAATGGGACTTACTAATGCTTCATTATGGAGGCCACCTGCTACAGAACTGTACTGACAAATGATTGCATCTTACATACCCTTACAAAGGTCAACCTTTCAAGATTTTGTCCATAGCTTCTTTGAAAACACTCTTTGCACTTTTGTAATTTTTCCTCTGTAAGAGAAGGGGAAAATGATTAAAGAAATCCCATAGACTTAAAAAAATAAAGGAAAGATAGCCAATAAAAACCTTTAAAGAAACTGTCAGGTACTATAAAGTTAAAATAAAACAGTCGGGTATGAGCCTAGAATAACTATCTGTATAATATTATTACTGAATAGCAAAGCCAAGAAAACAAACCTGCATTGGGCAAATCTACAATGCTTTTCAGCCAGAAGTAACACCAAACAATGTCTAAGCACAGAATTCCATAATTATCCACAGCAGCAAGAATCTGAGCTTTGCAATGACTGTGAAGAAGAAAGCAAGTAAATAAATAAATAAATAACAGGCATTATTTTTTTGCTACATGTACAGTAGTTCCCACCAATTTCCCAGGCACGCCGTGTATAAGCCTTTGAGACTTTCCGCTCCTATAACGTAGCTCTGCAGTGTATCACTTGAAATATAGTACAACACTTAAATACAATATCATTAAATGAAGGATGATCATTGCAGTTATATATGCAACTTTTGCAGTTACGAAAAAGCCTGAAAAAAATTCAGACATGTACGGGATTCGAACCCTTTTCCCTTGACCCTTGACCTTAAATACAGTTAAAGTTCTCATAAGCGACAACCTTGGAAATTCAAAAAAATGGTCATTACCAGAGCTGATGAAACAACAGAGGGTGTTCACTTACAAGAGCTTCAGAAATGCATTAACAATTCATAAAGAAAAACAAAAGCAATAAATTAATGTTTAATGAATGGGTGTCTTTATGTCTTATATAGACATGGCTAAACTTTACATCCAGTTTTTTAGCCCATAATTCGCACAGTGTGGAGTTTCATTAAAGTGTTGATTTCTAAGAAAAATACTCTTAGTGGTGGCTTACGAGAGCTTAAAAACAAAGGAAAAGTCCAGTTGGGTAATCCCAAAAGTGGTCGCAGTTGCTTAGGGGAGCAATCGCTTATGAGAGCTTTTCATGACAAAGTTTAAGTCACAGTTTAAACAGGATTTCACAAAGGTGTTTTGCTCACAAGAGTGGTCGCAAGGAAAGTTTGACTGTACCTGAATTCTTTCTCTGCCTCCAGAAGCAATAAAAGAGCTTCAGCGTAATTTCTTTTCTTGAGTTCACTCCGTCCTTTTTCATGTAAGGTAAGTGCCAGTGTTAAAGCCTGCAAAAATCAGAAAACTCAAAATTTTATAATAGAATTCTTGGTTCCCACCAAATCATATTCTATACATGCCATACCACATAAATAAATAAATAATGATTTGGAGGTAGCACATCCACAAAGTGGCTCTTCGTCTACCTGATTCCTGGTCGAATTGGAATTTGAAAATGTTGCTTTTTGAGGAGAGGGGAAGCCTCTCGGAGTATGGGAGAGAACCAACAACAAACTCAACCCACATATGGTGTCAATGCCGGGTTTTGAACTGGGCTACATTGGTGGGAGGCAAGCGCTCTCACCACTGTGCCATCCCTTGCTCCCCATGATAATAGATATTGATCACTCCTTCCAAACATTGCAAAGTCCTGTGACTTCATCTATTCATAGATTCAAGGTTATCCATGAGTACACCAAGCAGAGAGCTTGGTAGTTATATTAAACAATTCAAACCACAACAACTAACCTTTCTTTCATGATCTGGAAGTTGTATTGGTTTGCCTTCTTGGTCATTTATCTCAAGGAAAAAGCGGTCATCTCTAACGTCTGATGTTATGAAAAATGATAAATTTAAATACAGTAAGTTAAAAAAATAAGTGTGTTAATGAGACAATATTCTTGAGGTATCAAAGTGCAAGAAAAAAAAATTTTATTTCAATAAGCTCTATACTTTTAGCACTCCTTCCGTACCCCACCTTCCCTTCTCTCCTAATACCACCCAGGCAGGCTGGGTTGGTTGCAGTCATGCAAATATGAGTTATAGTAATATGTGTCCTCTGCCAGTCATTTGAAGCTTGATTATTGAATTCTGTGAGACCCACTTCTTTTTGAAAGATCATGATATATCTGGGTTCAGTTAGAAAGCTAGTATTCCACAAGCTTAAGAATTCAACCACAAATCACAACCACTTCATGAAATACGATGCCTAATCGAAGCGTAAATAAACACAACAAATGAAAGCCACTCACTGTCTTTCCTACTTGACAAAGCCTCAGCTGCTTGCCTTGTCCGTGATACACTAGCTTTAGTTTCTTCCTCTTTCTTTTGTTGAAGTTCAGACTCAGCAATGGACTGCGAAAGTATAAGCACCATTATCTGCCCATTGTTCTTCACATTTTGGCTCTCCAGGGATTTGTCTGATAATAGAAAGGTGATTGAATGACAAAGATCCCAATTAAATAAATGTTCCATTATTTAAATCTTAAAATATGTTTACTCTGGAAATCAGTTGCCAGGGAGTTAGCTTCTGTTCATATTATTGGGGTGTCCATAAGAAAAAAGAGTCAGCAAGGCATTATTTTCTGTATCCTTGTTGACTTTTTATGCTGTTTTATGAATGATTGACAGGCAGTGGCCAGCAGTCATGCTCCAGGATTTCATCCGCAGGCTCAAACGTAAGCACTAAATTTGTGTATCTGCAATAACTTTTAATAATAATTATTAAAAGTTATTGCAGATAGAAAAATTATTATTGCTCTAGGCGCAGTGGATGACTCAATAACAGTTATCTTCTGGGTAAAGGAAGTGGCATATTTAACAAAACTGAACCAACACTTACCATCATCAATAACATGTCCTTTGCAAATGAGTTTCATTTTATCAGGATCTAAACCAGACACTGCATTTAACCTGAACAGAACAACAACATTAGTTACTGGTAAAATTTAAATAATTATAATAGTATTCAATGTTAAATTTCAGCTTAGGAAGTTGTCTTCCTCATATTAATTTATTATCAATTAGAATGTTACCTTTTCTTGAAATTGGCTCCACTCACATGTAAACCAATCTGAATCTGTAACCTGCTATCTAGTCCTAGGGGAATTCTGCCAGTTAGATGAACTTTGATAGTTGCAATTCCTGACTTGGCAAATCTTTGTCCTGTCTGCAATTTTGTGAGAGCGTGCACTCTCAGCTCCTCCAATGCATCTTTGATTTCTTCAGGTAAAGCTTCTAAAGCTGCTGAGTAGCGATTAATCATTTCCTGTCAAGTATAAATGTGCCAGCAGGGTTGTCACTAAGATTTCAAGTTGCCCGGTAAATACAACAAGTAGGCGGGTAATCAAACAGCTAGGGATTTCTTTTCAGTTTCGGTTCTACAGTCCAACCTCTTTAATACGGACACCAAAGGGACAGAACCAATATTGTCCGCTTTACAGAGGTGTCCGTATTTTAGAGGTAGGGAATGTCTGATTTTTGGCATTTCTGGGACCAATGAAACGGGCCATAATAGAGAGATATCGGTATTATAGAGGTGTCCGTAAGGAGAGGTTTGACTGTATTTTTCTTCTTCTTTCCCATGAACGTAGCCGAAGGAAATCCCTGTCTCCCGCGTCTTAATAACAGCCCTGTACAAGGTATGAGTAAAGCAGATGCTAATGTCTGGAGATCGTTCAGGTGTCTGAGCATTCAGCTGAGATCCCATATCATCGGGTTCCACTTGGTACTACCCATCATATCATCACTTTACAAATTCTTTCCTTGTAAGCAAAAAGTTGACCAAAGCGAACTTCCCAAAATATCCAGCAATCTTGACCTCGAGATTGATCATTTGTCTTCACAAAAATTAAATTTCATTTTATCCCGCAATTAATAATGTTAAATGATGACCAAAATTGTATCCTGTAAATATTACATTACCGTTTGACAAGTTTTCAGGAAAAATATGATGGAGTATCTTACCTCAGGGTACTTCCCTGGTTCATCGTTTGATGTGGTGTATGGTGCAAGCCAGAGCTTTACATTCTCCGATCTTAATTTCTCACGAACTCGATTTAAGAGACCATTAAAATGAGGGCTTTCTTCAGCCATAATAAGTACTCTTCAAAAGCTATAAGCAAAAAAAATGAAAGATTTTGTTTAGTTTCGCTCCTGGTTTCGATGACAAATATTCTTTTGTCTCATTTGGAAAACCGCAGTCCAAGTAAATGGTTTTGCGCCTGCTATGCCCAAATTTGGTCAGTTTGCTAGACCCAGTACTTCGCGCCGTAATAAAAATGGCGGATGTTTATCTCATTTCGGTGACAATTCAACTTCGTTGTTTTACGCGCCAAAGGGTAGAGCATGTATAAATCTTGAAAACAAGCTTCTGCATCATGTCCTCAATAGTTCTTCTGGTTGGTCAGTGTGGCAATCAAGTTGGACATGAACTAATGGGTTTGATTGACAAGAGTGACACCCACCCATTAAGTCACAGAGATGGCAAATTACGCTGTGTCTGTGTGGACAGTGAATCTAAGGTCATTAGGCATAATTACCGTGAAGATACAAGATCTAGCAGTTTGTACAGAGAAGCCAACATGATTGTCGGCCAAAGAGGACGAGGAAATAACTGGGCACTGGGTTACCACGGATTGAGTGGAGAGACAGAAGACGTGTCACTATTAAATCGCTCCATGGAAACTTTGAGAAAGGAAGTAGAGAGATGTGATAACTATGCTGGTAAGAGACTGTCTGGTTTCATCAAGGTTGTGCTCTATCAGCGGATGGTGGTTCCTAATACCTAACATTAATTTTGTTCGCAGACAAGAATATCTGAGGTTTTCCATAAAAATCATATGCTGGGAGCCTTGGATTTTACAGGTTCAAAACACTTGCTCCCTTCAATTTTTCACAGAGCCCAGCCTTGGGTTTCATTGTTTTGTTAGGCTGCTTAGTGGCTGGATTGCCACTCACAGCGCTGTCAACCACCAACGTCCTCGAATATTGAGAATCAATAGGATAGGGATGATAGATATAATCATAACACCCAAGTATTGCGATTGTCACCAATTTGCAATGACACAAAATGCACGAAAACCAATCAGATTATTATATTGCAAAGGCATGCCAGAGTTGATGAGGAAAAGTTCGATGTTAACATTAAAATAGCTCAAAGAACGCAAAGTAGGTGAAATTTTGTTGTCAGAAAGTCGAGTCTACTGAAGAAATGCCAAACATCAGCACTTATCGGGGAGATTTTTATTCTCTAATTTGGAGACTAGTACTGGGAGATACAGTAAAAATCTGGAGTCTCCCGGGTTATCGGGAGAGTTGATGGCCCTGCATTCAGGTGAACAAGCAAGTGAATAAGCCAATGGAGGGCTCAGAAAGACCTTGAATTCTTGCTTTTCCTTTGGACTAGCTTCCCCCATATTTTGCTTGCCTGAATCATTGCTTGCTTGTCATAGGTAATGATTTAATTAAAACATGATTTGCCTGTACCCTTGACCTTTGAGCTGCAAGTGAGATTAACACATTTCCTGCCCAGCAAGACAATCTACTGGTCCCAGACAAGCAGACTAGACGTTTTTCTAGCCTTGAATTGTATGTTGGCTAAGGACAAAATGAAGCCCTGGTATTCACATCTTGCCCACTCCACTGGCTAAAAAAGGAAAGCTGCCATTTTAATATTGCTGTTTGCACACAACATAACCTTTTTCCTAAATAGAACATTACCAAACCATCTGAGTTTTCAGTAGGTCATTGACAGTGCTCTTTACCCCCACATTTTGTACCTTCAGACAACTTGAATAGAATGGGATTCTGGGAAGCTACCGACCTACCCCTCCCTAACCCAACATTTTGCCCTGACAATGGTTTAGGGGAGGGGTAGCTGGAAGTTTCTTTTCTTATACTGATCTGTCAACTCTCTCTCAACAGACACCCCTATAGGACAGACACTTTCCTAAACTGGACACTGAGTTGACGATGTTTAAATAATCAATTCTTAGAGCCCGTACGGTCAGTTGTCATCTTAGAGAGAACTGCATTGACTTTACTCAAACGTTTTATCTTGCTTTTCTCTGCAAGGCACAATTGTAGTCCATAGTCTTACTGGTGGTACTGGTTCTGGACTGGGATCACATCTTGTGGAGAGAATAAGGGACACATACCCTTTGGCTCATGTCATGTCTGTTGCTGTTTCACCTCACTCATCTGGTGACAGTCCACTGCAACATTACAACTCACTTCTAAGCTTAGCATCTCTACAGCGGTGAGTGTGATAATTCTAATGCCTTTCTCTAAACAACTCATTATTTTATTTGTACTGAATATGACTGATCTCAAGTGTTATCAATATCATCAGTTATCTTCACTCTCAAGGCCACTTTCTGACTACAATAATATTTTAAAACTACTGTGAGTTGAAGTTTACAACAAGAAATCAGACTTGTGCCATCTGCTGAACTTTGACTGGTCAAACATAAGAATTTCAGTCATCAACTCAATAGTTAGGACCACCTTGTACAGCATAATAAACAGGACCACAGGAAAGTAATGCTCAGTATCTTTTATTTGAATGGGCAAACTTAAAAGATTTCTGTGACAGAATCAAAAGTTAGAATCACTTTGTACAGCACGAGAAACATTACCACAGAAAAGCACTGCTGAAGGACTTTTATTTTACTTAAAAACTGTTGATTTTGGCCCCTTTAAGATCACCCCCCCCCGCTCCCCCGCCAACCTCCCTCCCTTCTCAAGGTGGTCTCGCAAGTTCGACCTCAGACCGGGTGTAATATATTAACTTGCAGGGCGGCACTTACTACGGAGAAAAGCCTTAAATGAAAAATGCATAAATGACCATAAATGATCTTCTTTTTTCAGACATGCAGACGGGGTGTTACTTTTCAACAATGACGATGTTCTTCATCACATAACATCACACAGTGGGCTAGTAACACGACATAAGCCATCAGGTTCCATCTCACTCAAAGATATGAACAGCTACATTTCAGCGAGCCTTGCTGGAGTGTTACAACCCTTAGGCAAAAAGCCTAAACGGATAAAGGGAAAACCCAAGGAAAGGGCAAGTCGAGTAATGACAGACATTATGAAGGATTCAAAAAGTGAGAAGTTTAGCTATAGTGGAGGACGACTGAGAAAACAAGACAGTATTTCTAGAAAGCTTTCGTTTTCTATGGATGACCCTCTGCGTAAAGATGATTTCAGTTTTAACTGGTCAGCAGTGACTGCTACTCCTCAGCGAAACTCCTCTGCTTCATATCTATCTGATGACTATTCCGTAGATACGCTGTCTTTCGTAACTGATTTTGACTCTAGCGCCGAAATGGCTAGACAACCCAGATCGACTGCTTCAGCGCTGCTTCGCTATCGGGGAATCGTAAGCCCGCCATCTTCAAAGACCAGGAAGTCGAACATGATTGACAGCTGTTTGTCATCGCAGTTGTCAGCTGGAGTCTCAAGTGGCAATGAACCATGGGAAATGCTTCGGTCTGTTTGTGCGGAACCATCCAAAAAATTTGCTACAGTGCATCACCTTGCGAAGTTGAAGGTTACCTGGGAAGCACTCGCTCAATCGCTTATTCACTCAATACGTCGATATGACAGGCAAGGCAGCCAGTTTAGCACCCTGTGCTCTCTCCTTATCGCCCGTGGAGATTATGAGGGTTCCTTTGCAGAGGTCTCCACAAAAATTGAAGATAAATTTCGACAGTCACTGGGATGTGTGCAGTGGAATCCTTTTCCAGTTGACTTTTGGATAAGTGTGTAACCAGTTTCTTGTAAACCACTAAATAGCCTGCGAGCAAGCTCTCCATTTCTGGCGGCGAGCCAAGGGTGCCACCTGCGTGTGACTTCCACCATATCCGCCATTAGAGAGGAGAAATGTGACGTCAGGTTACCACGGTAGGAAAATCTGGATCACAACAATCTTCTTGACAGAGACGGCCATTTGTATTGTTGAACGATGTAAGAAGATTGTGGGCTACCGTTTTGTTCCTGAGTGTAATCATGCACAGCCTTTTTGCTATTTTCTGTCATATCTGCAGGACCACGGTTTGTTGAGATCCGGAGAACAAAGTAACCAAGGGAACGTGATGTAACGACTTGTCGTCTCTATTGAAGAGCTTGCTCGCAGGCTAACCACTAAAACGTCATCTTCATCGAATCTAGTCTGCACCTACCTCTTTCAACGCCTGCTACCTCGGCTATATCGAATCCCGCTGAAATTGGGTCTCAGACAAGAACTTAAACAAAGACGTTAAACAAAGACGTTTTTTAAGCGACGCACGTCAACCGGAAGTGGACTCCTTGCATTCTTGTGCAGTTGTTATGCCCAAATTTTCAGGTGAATTGTCTCTATGCGAGTAAAGAGACTTGAAGATATATACATTTAGTAGCGTCAAGGCATATTGAAAGAAAAAAAGCTTCACTTCCGGTTGACGTTCGTCGCTCAAAAAACGTCTTTGCTTAATTACGTTTCCTAAAAGCCTGCACGGTAGCCTGCCAGCAGGCTGACTTGTAGGAGTTCGGGGAAAATTTTGGAGGCGGCGCGCGAGGAATTTTTCCACGACCTTGCACAGGTGAGCCTGTTTGCAGGCTACTTCAAACGCCAGAAATACCGCCCTTTCCATTTCGAAACCCCTGTCAAGCAGGCTAAGAAGTTAATTCATTTCTGAACGTATTAGGTCGTTTCGCCATCGTCTTATATATGTTATTTGTCATTTTTCCTTCTTAAAGTGTGATTCACCATTTTTTTATAGGTCAGTATAATCCAGTGGGTCCTAAAGATTCGCAGTCTCTCACACTGTGCTTGAACTCCACAAAAATAGTTGAGACACTAGAGGATCTCATGTCCAAGGCAAGAACAATGTATGACGCAGGTGCTTATTTACATTGGTTNTTGTAGGAGTTCGGGGAAAATTTTGGAGGCGGCGCGCGAGGAATTTTTCCACGACCTTGCACAGGTGAGCCTGTTTGCAGGCTACTTCAAACGCCGGAAATACCGCCCTTTCCATTTCGAAACCCCTGTCAAGCAGGCTAAGAAGTTAATTCATTTCTGAACGTATTAGGTCGTTTCGCCATCGTCTTATATATGTTATTTGTCATGTTTCGTTCTTAAAGTGTGATTCACCATTTTTTTTATAGGTCAGTATAATCCAGTGGGTCCTAAAGATTCGCAGTCTCTCACACTGTGCTTGAACTCCACAAAAATAGTTGAGACACTAGAGGATCTCATGTCCAAGGCAAGAACAATGTATGACGCAGGTGCTTATTTACATTGGTTCTGGAAACACGGCTGTTCCAAGGTAAAGGCTGTAAAAATTGCTTCAAAGTGGTTTCCAGCGACTGCAATGATCCTCATTGCATTTACTTTAGGTGGTTATTTGTAGTTAATACAAGTTTGACTGGAAATATTGAAAAAGAGCTCCCCCGGTGATGTGTCGGTAGACTGTCGACCAACAGTCGGGCGACAAACGGCAACAAACTGTCACAGTCGGCCGACAAACGGTTTTTTACCGTTGCATGCCAGTTTCCTGACCGGCGTAAATGCCCCGAAAAAAGAAAGACGAGGGAGAAGTAGTGCTGAAGACGACAAAGGGCATTTTCAATTTCTTCTTCCTGTAAAAGCGCGAAGAAAGGGGAGAAAAAATTAGGATGCGTTCTCCTTCGTTTAACGCAGTTCGTGAGTTAGCAAGCACGACGGCCGCAACACAAAACCATTTAGGTGGATAAACAAATCTTTGCCATTGCACGTGCTTGTTAGATCTTGGTTTATTTATCTACCCTTCTTTAAAAAGTGTAACCACGATATTTGTAAAAAGGTGTGTTTCTTTTTTCAATAATTGTAGAGTGATTTCATAGATGCGTTTGACACGCTGGAGTCTGTTGTGGACGATTATAAGCTTGCAGTGAGATGACGATGAAGTAATGGGAGACCGAGGAGAAGTGATGGTAAAAAACATGTCGACCAAGCGTGGAAAAAAAAACATTGGATAGCAAACATTAAGTTCGAGTTATCCTTCAGCTCGCTCAACTCACCAATCAGAGCTGAGGTCAACCATAAACAGGCCCCTTCTGTATGCTCTGTAGTGTTTACAGTCGTTTCCCCAATCTCCTGTTTGCCAAGTTCTGAAGTCGTTTCACGTACGTATTGGGTCAGTTCCCCAACTGCTTTTGCCTGATCAGTTGCTTAAGGAACGAGGTAAACACATGCGTATCGCACTTTTTGTATCATGGCTGAAAGAACGAAGCATATACATGCGCAGCGCTCGTTTCGCTTCTTGGCGAAACGGCTTAAGACGTTGGCGAATGGGACGTTGGCGAAACGACCGGTCACCCTCCGTAGGTATGTAACAGGGGACTACGCCCTATTGTCAAACTTCCCCCTTCCACGTTAACGATCGAGACATATGTAGCTGAATACAGGATTGCACCGTTGCGGTTTCAGTGAAAGAATGGGTTTGGTGGGGTTGCTTATCTCGTGGATTCAAAAACTTGGTTTCAGTCTATGTCACTGAGTGTTTGCAATTCCTCTCTTAAGCCGTAATTATGGAGCCGGTTTAAATCAGTCGTGCTCTGTAGAATCCACCTGTAATTTGTGGTGTTCGACCGGAAAAAAACAGAGCAAACCAGGATTAATCTTTATAATGTGTTTTAATTTTTTCACAGTTTTAATTCATATCAAACTTGTTTGAAACAACATTTTATCTTGTTGATATCGAGTGTAAAGCAATAAATAACTAGTTTTGAACAATAATTGTGCGATTGTTCAAGGCTAATCGCGCGCAGCTGAACTTTATACCCAGGCACTGCACGAAACTCTTCTTTCGGTAAAAAAATCTCTCTTCTAATCAGTTAGATAAGCTTCTTTGTTTCATAACCTGTTCCAGGCATTCAGTGGAGATTGGCGCAAAAAGCGGAGGGGAAAAGAGGAAGAGGGCCCTCGCCCCAGTCTTCCCTCGTTTTTCCCTCGGTCTAATTTTCGCCCGCGCGCCACTATATGAAACGCCTTGAACAGGATACCCGTTTCACAGCCTTGCTAGTACAGATCATCCTCGTTTACAAACACATCTAAAGCCTCTAGAACCTCCGGTGTAACCATCGGCCAGTTAACCATAGAGAATCCGGGCAATAAAACAACAAACACAGTCACGTTGTCCATAGACGCTGCATATAGCGCGCATTTAACAAGCCTCTCCGCCAGGCATTTAGCCAGCAATCGCGCTTTTTCTTCCTTAGTTAGCTCTTTTCCTCCAAAATCTTTCAGCACTTGAAACGTTTTATTATCAGGGAGAGAAAACCGGTGATGACGTAGATATTTCAGTGTGATGTCATCTAGTGTGACGTCGTTCGAAGAAATATCATCGTTCATATCTGTGTTTTTGTCGCTGATTTCTTTCGTTTCAATAGTGTCGCTTGTTTCTTGTGTTTTAGCTGAAAGGTGGTGTTCTTCAGCAAAATTTATTTCTTGGTGGGGCATTTGTAGCTTCCCCAAATTCACTTCACTTCTGCTTCGACTTATTTGTCTTTCGCTTGTCGTGAAATATCCTGTCTTTACACCGTGATCGAAAAACGCATTATTGTCTGAATTGTTGTCAGGATTCACAACCTTTAAAAATATCTGAGGGCTCTTTGCATCCTTCATTTGGTCTCCAGAGCCAGTTTTGGGTGTCCTTTGTTTTCCTTGTCTGCCTCCAATGATCTCGTTCTTAGCTTCCTTTTTCATCTGTCCGAAAAATCCATTGACCAAATGAACGGTTTCTTCGTACGAGAACAACTTCCAAAATCCCCCCGAAGCCATGACGAGCAGTTGATCAGTGGGGTCCAAAGGAACGCTTTTTACGCCAGGCTCATTAATAACACATCTCTTTAAGTCCGTATCTCCAATGCTCCCGATGCCCCTTGTCACACCTAACGCACCATTTATAAGGGCGCACTTTTCGGTCTTAACGATGACCCCGCTTGACTTCTTCACTCGATCGCGTTCTTTCTTATTATACAAGTCATGCTTGTGTGTGAGAACTTTAACAATGTCACCATCCCGTAACAAAATGGCACCCACATTTCCCGCGTTCGCTATAAAGCACATATCACGAGTCAAAACGCACGTTACTGCTGAGCAACCACTCCATCTGCTTTGTGACCGCTCCTCCTCGGACAGTACCAGAAGTCTTTCAGTGTTCGAAAAGGAACTTTTGAAGGCCGCAGCAACTTGTTTTCGCGTTGGCGTAGCTTGTTCATGAGTTATAACAGAGTCAAGCTCGTCTTTTAAATAAACATGAAGATGTTGGCTACACTTTTCCGCCGTGTGTTTTCCGCTGTAACCATCGTAAACCGCGAAAAATGCGCTGTCTATGTGGTCGAGGAAGTTGTCCTTATAGATGTGCACATCCTCCATGTTTTTCCACCTCTTGTTTGCTTCTTCGCAAACCCCAGCTGCTGTTGTGCAAGAGAGATCAAAACCTTCACCTGAAACTTTTATCTCTGGAATCAAAGAAAAGCCAAAAAAAAAATCAGTCTTGTTATAAATTACTATCAAAAGATAACGATGTTACTATATACTCCTTACCAAAACTATTTGACTTTTGAAAAAAGGCCTTTGTCGCTCGTCCGACTGCTTGGAGGCCTAAAATGTTCACTCCACTCGGTTTACGTTTTTCTGCAATGAACTCGTGAGGACGACTTGTGGCAAGTCTACAAAACTAAAGGTGCGTTTCTTTGGCTTTCAAAGAGGATATAGATGGATTGCGACTTGAAAAAAAAGGGCCGACAATTTAAAGTTCAACAAATTTCTGCTGTTGTTATTGTATTATTAAATACTGATCATGCTTTTTTCTCTTTGAAAGAATCGCTTTTAGTCTATAAACACAACTAAGAACGATCAACTTCTGTCCGTAAATTAGACGTTCTAACAAAAAAGAGGGTATTGCCTTATTGGGGATCATTTCGGGGGCTGGTACTTTATTTCGCGAGAACTTAATTTCGCGTTTTGGCGAGACAGCTAGTATTTCGCGGGATTTTACTTTCTCGATTTAAATAGGAAAATATGAAAAAGGGGGCATTAAATTTCGCGAGGAATTTTTTTCGCGGGTTATTTTGCAATTTTTTTCAAATCCCGATAAACGCGAAATTAAAGACCAGCGAAATCAGGAGCGAAATTAAGTACACATCAATAAGGCACCCAACTGAACCTGAAATTGTGTGAAGCAATTGTTGTTGAACCGAATTTCGGGGAGCAGGCAAATAAAGGCCAAAAAAAAAACAGTTTTCGCCGCTGGAGTAAGATCGAGTCGAGTAAAGAGCTGAGCCTCTGAAGAACGAGGTTGCCTCTGAGAGCCTGTGCGGACGGTTCGCTTGACTGACTTCGCAAATGACATTTAAATGTTGTACTAAACTTGACTTTGCGTTGTACATGCGTTTTAATCCGAGTTAACACCTCTTGGGGTGTAAAGGGCACATAGAAGATGTTTTGTTTTTAAAATAAGGGTTACGCAAATACCATTACGACCATTATGCATCACGTAACTTCATAACTCAAATCGTCAAGGCAAACCGAGCGCTTTGAAGTCTAAAAACTGTCTCCCAAGTAACCAATTACACAGAGTACTTTAAATGGTTGTCCCAGGATATTAAGTTAATTAATTCTTTTTCTTTGTGTTCTTCCTTTGTCGGTGTGAAATTGACTCCAGCGAGAATCTTCTTACAGCCTACAGCGTTAAGTGTTTTTCTGGATCAACGAGTTAAGCTTTCAAGCTAAGCATTTAAAAACCTGTCTTAGATCATCCCACTTGGTCTCCAAAGATCCATTTAAGGTTAAAAATATATTATTAGTAAACACAAGAGGCAAACCTGCAATATTTTGATCACCCAGACATCTCGCATCCACGTTGCCTTCAAGCTCTAGCTTCAAAATCTCAAAGGCCGTGTTTAATTTATGCAAATGCTTGTCTCCAAATGGATCCCGCACGTTTCGCGAACTTGCATCTTGTTGCTGTTTTATCAGAAGTTTTCTCCTTCTGACTAACGCGTTCAGGTTCTTCGGCCTCTGATTCTGTGAGTACTTGAGAGTTTGTAACGCGGTGTGTACATTCCTATGCCTTGGCAGTCGACAGATGTTTATCACGTCACCGCACTTTGTACAGGGGATTAAAATATTGGGCAACAAAATTGGTTCTTCAGACATTTCACTGGACAATTCTGTCAAGAAATCCAGCGTTTCAACATCGCTATTTTCGTGATCACCATTTTCGTCTCCCTCGCCTCCTGCTGCTTCTCTCTCCTCGCCCTCGATGTCCTCTCCAATTAACTCCATTTCTTCATCACTGTTTGCACGTTTACTGATTAAATTCACGGTCACTGCCGCGTGTTCCATCTCGGATTCTGCTGCCGCTTTTAATCCGTCGTTAACGCCCCTTCCCTTGCTTTCCTGAAGTTTTGTTTTTGTCTTCAAAGCCCTCTTTTGTGATCGCAACATCTTTGAGCGCTTCGCGGGCGCCGCCACAGTTGTGCTTTTGAGTTTCGTTTCTTGCGGCCCCTCGCCCAAACTAAACCAGCGCAACACAAAGCGATTTGTTTGGGCCACTCCATGTTTTGCTCCATTGCAATCTGGAGTGCCAGCCATTTGTTTCAAGGCTAATTTAAGCCTGTATTGAACCGTTTATAATCTTGTTTCCACCGTGTCCAAAACAAGTAATAAACAAAGCGATTAAATCGCAATTAATAGGAACCGGAAAATTTTCCGACATCAGTATTGTTGCTTAAGGGAGTCGCCACACGGAATGACTAATTTCTTTTTGTCTCGGATTATCCAAGTGTACACTTAACGGTATTTTTGTTTTATTTTGGCATTGATATTGTATCTGGCGATTGTTTTTGTTTTTCTTTTGTAAAAAAAGTCAGTCATTGAAAAATGAAAAACTAAGGGCCTGTTTACATGGAGGTGGGGGACCCCAAGTAGGTGAGGTAACATGTGACGGGTCACCCTACCTATCATGTAAACGTGATCAAATTAAAAGATTATATGAACAGGCGGGTTACCCAACCTAAGTAGCCTGCGTGGCAGGCGCAAAATGGGGAGGGGGAGGGGGGAGGGAGAAAGGGAAAAGGAAAGGGAGCCTCCCCTCCCTCTCTCCCCAATCCCCCTCCCCTTTTTCCCTTCCTCCCTATTTCCTACCCCCTACCCCTTTCGACGCCTGCTACGCGTATACGCAGGCTAAACCTAAGCGGGTTACCTCACCTACCTGGGGTGCCCCAACTCCATGTAAACAGGCCCTAAAAGCGGTGAAATCTTAAAGGCCCAATATCCACATACAAATTCTCCAGACTTATGGATGCTAGTGTGGAGAATTTCTATGTTGATCTTGGGGTTTAAAGGATTAAGGAAAACGCCCAGTGGGCATGGGAAAGAGGTTGCACTTCAGTCCGTGTTCTCCCCTACAAGGGCAACACTTTTTAAAACTACCGTCAGAGTTGGTCCCTGCCTTTCTTCAATTATTTTCATCACCTTTTATGACCTCTTGACGAACGTAACGCTTACTGCCCAAAAGGTGTCCGTTTTTGACAGAGATGAGGAATTTACTTTTAAAATTGCGACAATTCTGTGAAATATAACATAGAGTGGAACGGTGAGTCGAACCCTCGGTAACTCGAATCGCGTGCTATAAACTCAACAGTAATCGGCTCCTGACTAGACCCAAAACTGATCTCTAAATTCGGTCGGTTCTGATAGATCCCGAGGGTTTCGGGTATTGGATATCTCGTTTTCAGTGTCTCTCTGCCCATTGCTGCAGAGTTCACGTGGGGCGTTCACGTGGTGCATCATGGCCGAAAGCGCGGGAATTGAAACAGTTATGTAATGGTACTTGACTCCTACTAACTCTTGTTTACATGTGATTTGATCAAAGCAAATTTTTCAACATTTTTTCCTCCCTTCGATCGTTCTGTTTGATTCCTCGTCGTATTTCGCAGCAGCTTTTACATTTTAATAACCTGAGATTTGTCTTCATGGCGTGCGAACCTCCCCCAAAACGATCGAAGAAAGAGGTCACTGAACATGGCGACGACATATTGGAATCGTACATGGCGAAACGTAAAGAAGTTTGCAAATCTGTGACCGATTTTAAGTTCAATAAGAAAAGAGTCCGTCTTATTTCCTCTGATGCTGATATCCCAGAGAATTGCAAGGGAATCGCTTACTGGATGTGGAGGGAACAGCGTGTTCAAGGTTGGTTTAAGCTTACATGCATGTTGTAATTTAAGCTTATATCTCGTTTATTAACGCTTACTACAGACGTTTTGCCCTCACGTCAAAAATAAATAATTTTGTTAAAGACCCGAAATAGATGCTATCATGTAAGAGTATTGCTGAAGAGGTTTTATCTGATCATGAATGGTCACACCATGAGGTTTGATCCTTGGATTTTCTTTGGATTTTTTTGTACAACCTAAATTGGCAAAATTTAAACATGAATACCTAAAATTGGAATAAAAGTGCAAGATTGTAAGACTTAAAAACTGTGACCAGTTGCACAAAACCTACCGTTGGACTTCGGCATGAAATTGCACCCAAGCCCAGTAGCGGGGGAGGGGGGGTTGTTACTTCATACATGTTGTAACCTGGAATAGGCTAATGGGGATGGGGTCACATTTTCATGACTTGACTGACTCTAATGGGATTGACTTTAATGGGATTGACTATAATGGCGTTGGCTGTAATGGGATTGACTATGAAATTGACTTTAGTGATTTTAATACAGTTATTAGAATTGGTTCGCACATTTTTGGGATTATGGGATAAAAAAATCTGATAAGTGGGGATTTAAAAATGGGTAAATTTGCAATAAAAAGGTTGGCTTTTTAAGGTAGGTGTATAATTTACAGAAAGTGACTAAGCTGGGATTTCAAAAATTATTACATTTGCTGAAAAATGACTAAGATGGGGTATATAATCGGCCACAGAATGGACTATAATGGGGTAGGGGTTCTTAGAGACCAGCAGCACATACCAAGGAAAATTTGACCCAGCATGCATATTAACTAGCCCTTCCAACTCTTGAACTAAATTTGTCGTTACAGCAAAGTGACATTAGTAAAGATTTACCTATTCCCCTACCATGTAAGCTGTCAACAACACTCATTATTATTTACATTTTTTTTGGTTTAGATAACTGGGCACTGTTATATGCCCAGCGAATGGCCCTTAAACAAGAAGTTCCTCTCTTTGTATGTTTCTGTTTACCAAGCAAATTCCTCAATACCACTTACAGACAGTACAGTTTTATGATCAAAGGTCTTCAAGAAGTCGAAAAGGTACAACAAAACACAAAATTAAACCGCACAACACATACCAACTTTATAATTATTATAAAATTGTTATGTGTTGTGTGGTTTAAATTTTTTTGATTTGAAAATTTTGAAACCAGTTTCATGGCTCAAGGAAAACTTTAATTCCATCATGTCCTTTGGGGAAGCAGCTCTCCCATTCTGCTTGTCCTGGGCCACTCCTTGCTCATCTTAGTTAACGATTTTATTGGAGTAAAACTTGCCTGGCCCCTTAACTGTTTAAGCCCTAAGAGTGATCAGCATCAAATTTCTCATTGTAATATCAGTGTTTTGTAAAACTGAGTGGTCATGAGAATTATGGACGTGATCGTACAAGTTGAATTTGCTTGATATTTTATCAACTTCTCTCCACTACTTCTGTAGGAAATGAATAGGGACACCTAACAAGAATTCAAATTTTGATCTTAGGTTTTAAAGGGTAAGCTTCAAAAGTTACTTGCCCAGCAAGAAAATCTACTCCTCCCAGACTACAGGATGATAATTTTTTCGTGCTCTGCAGTTTGATTTAAGTTTTTCCTTGAGTTACAGAATCACATGCATGATCTCCTGCTCTGCTGACCAGTGCTCTATAGAACTAACCCTACTGTGGTTATTTATTTCAGGAACTGTCTACACTGAGCATTAATTTCCATTTGCTTCTTGGTGAACCAGACAAAGTGCTTCCTGAGTTTGTGAAGTCACATAATCTTGGTGGATTAATAACTGATTTTACACCCCTGAGAAAACCGTTAAAGTGGCTGAAAGATGTTACAGCAAAACTTCCAAAAAATTTCCCTGTTTGTCAGGTCAGCAACTTGATTTCATTTTTGGTATTCATTTTCTTGTGATTTACATGTGGTGAATAACAATATGGAGGAAAGCAAGAGACGTTTCTAGCCTGACACAGACCATCTCTATTACTGACTTCACTTTGGCTTGAAGTACTCCCTTTAAATAACAATTGCATGCTTTTGGTGGCAGGCATTTCTAATACATATGACAGTGTACATGTATGGTAATATATTTGTGGTTTCAGTGTGGTATCTGCTGCCAGGATGCACTGCAAACAACTGTACTTAAAGGATGTAAAGCGGTGGCATGAGTCAAAGAGATGTAACCAACTAAATTATTATTTTGTGATTCCATCTTTGTAGGTTGATGGTCACAACATTTAAGCTTCTCCGAAGTTAGAGTACGGTGCGCGAACTATTAGACCTAAAATCCACAACCAGTTGAAAGGGTTTCTTACAGAATTTCCACCTGTAATCAAGCATCCTCATGCTGCTGCAGACAAAATTAAAAAGGTGAACCTTTTAATTAAATACCATTAATAATGATAATATTTATCATTTATATTGTGCAAATTAACATAAAAATAAGATCAAATGCACATTACACAAAAGAAGAATTAAAATTAATAAAATATCCAATAATAATAATAGATATAAAACTTATATTGCACATATTCCAAAAAATAGTTTCATATGTGCGTAACAGATGATAAGATAAACATAAGTCAAGTTAAAAGCTATCATAAAAATGTAAGTTGATTAAATTCTATTATTATTAAATAATAAAAATAAAGTAATAAAATAAAATAAAAAACAGATAAAAACTAAAAACAATAAATGAATAAGTCGATTAAAAGCTATCTTTAAAAAGTATGTTTTGAGAGCTTGCTTAAAAGATGCAAGGCTCTGTTTGTTTCTGATAGGTATACAATATAAATGCAAAACAACTTAAAATATAAGATAAATGCTCTAAGACTAGAGGTCAAAAAGGAAAAAGTATGTTCAGGTAACCAAGTGATAAGCTATTTTAAAATAATAGTTCTTTAGCGACTTCTTAAATTTATTAAAGTTCTTTCAGTCATTCCTGATATGTAATGGAAGGTTGTTCCATACTTTCAGTGCAGCGGTCGAAAATGGTCTGTCTCCAATTTTATAATGTGAGTACTCTCTTACTGTTAAAAGACTACTAAGATATTGTGGAGCCAAACAATATACATAAATTAAGCAAGCATTTCAATCTTAAAATTAATTCTAAACTTAATCGGAAGCCAAAAAAGTAACAGAGTGATATGGCCATGTTTTAGCATATTGCTCACAAGGCGGGCTGCTGAGTTTTGCAAGTGCTGTAGTTTCGACAGATGGACTGTGCGAGCACCATAAAATAAACTGTTGCAGTAGTCTATATGTAACATAATTGCAGCTTGTATCAAGGACTTAGTAATGTCATTAAAAGCTTAATAACTTTGTAACTCTTTTGACTGGTGAATGGTTTGCATTCCAGTTCTAGGCACTTATACCAAACAGAAAACACCATAGGAAAGTAATGGGGAAAATTTTGGTACAGGAAAGCACTTGAATCTTAGGGTTAGGGGACAAGGAGAGAGGCGCTCCTCTATTGCTCCGGTGATGAGATGTGAGATGAAACGAGTTCACGTACTGATGTTTATTTCTTTTCTTAACCTTAGTTCCATAAACACTGTGAGAACTAAAACAGAGGCAATGTTGTGAAATTACAGAAATACACACATTTCATTTGTTGAAAGTAACAAGACATAAAGGTAAAAACTTAAAATTGACAAATAACAGTAAATGATGTCGTGTGTAAACTTAACTTTGTCTAAAATCTAAATCTTGATTTTACAATGCAATCAGCAATAAACTCGATTTAAAGGATAAAATTAACAAAGTGCTTACTTAAATAAGGAAATCTAGTGTAAATATTTACTTTGTTGATGTCCTTAAAATCACTAGAACAAAGAAAACTTATTGGCTTCTTGAAATCGATTGACAAAGAACTTGCATTAACTGACCGCAAACACAAAAAACTTAACCTGTTAATAACAAAATTGCGTGGCGCTTTTGCTTGTGCCCTAGCTTGCATTAGAAAGAACTTTCTAGTTAACTCTAGAAATTGCGTATTAAATTTTTAACACTTAACTCGTTCTCATTTATTTGTACCTCTCCTTGTAAAATATGGTGTAAAGCAAACTGTGATGATGTTCATTTTATGACACTATTTTTAATATTTATTGTTTAATAAACCAGACCGACTGGAAAGCAGTTGATAAATTCATTGAAGTTGATCGTGATGTTAAGGAAGTGGACTGGGCTCAACCTGGCACCAAGGCAGGGCTGGAAATGTTGGAATCATTCTGCAATGAGAGACTCAAGTATTTTGCTGATGACAGAAACAATCCAACAAAGAAAGCTTTGAGCGACTTATCACCTTGGTTTCATGCAGGTATTGCTGCTGTTTCATAGTAGTATTAAAGGATTTATCCTGTAAATCCAGTTAAAATCCCCCCTGCTACCCCAGGATGGCAAGAATCCAACAAAAAAAGGTTTACCCAATATGTCACCTTGTTTTCATGCAGGTATTGCTATTTTTTTATATTAATATTAGGATATATATCCTGCATTGTGGCAATAGGATATTCCAGGAAAAAAAACTCTCTCTCCCCACCCTTTCTCAGGATGGCAAAGTTCTTTTTATCCCCTCTCTCCTGACCACACCCTTTTTAGCAGCCAGGTACCAGTCAGTCCCTTCTGACAAAGTTGCCAGTAAAGTCAGTGTGGGGGGAAAAGCGGTAAGCGACTTTTGAAGGACTACGAAATTCTCCTTCCAAATAGGCCATTTCCGAGTTCCCCTGGGCCTCTGTATCAAAATGTGGTTAAGCGCTCAGCCTTTGTTGTGGAAATGATTTTTCATTCTCATGCAAGTAAAACTCTTTGTCACAAGAAAGGTTGTGCACTTGGCCTCAATTTGAAAGTGATGGTTTTTGGAACTCAGAAGTGGTATATTGTCTTGCATTTGCTTGTGAAATGTAAGGAGAATTTAACATAACATTAAAAGTAACATAGGGCCTTATTCCATGCGTCACTGTTGAAGTTATAGGACCAAGACTTACTCCTGTTTTGGACAAGGACAATGTCAGACTGTGTGACATAAGGTGTTGGGCTTTTTATCTTTTGTACCATAATTTGATACATTCATGATTTTTCAATTAATGGAATGTGTAGTTTGTTAATTTGAATTAATTGAAAAAAACAAACAAACAAAAAACAGGCATTTCTTTTAACTTCTTAAAGATGCCATGTTGCTGTTCAGGACAGGGCCGTCATTAAGTTTTGAAACAGCCGTAGCAAATGAAGATTCACCCGTAACATCTCTCAAAAATTTATAGTGCCACCATTACCTTTCCATTTTGATCACCCGTGACATCAAGTGAGTTCAGCCGTAACAGGTGTTACAGGTTACGGCCCTTAATGACAGCTCTGCGGGCATTACTTCACAGTGCAAGACCCACTCCATAGATGGGTGGGGCGGGAACTCCCTATGATAGCCTATTATGAGGAGGCTTTTCCTGAAAGAGGTACCTTTTTCAGACTCCCACATGTCTTTTCATAGGTCAAATGAGTGTTCAAAGAGCCATTCTTCGAGTGCGAGAGTTCCGCAGCAGGGCTAAAGACTCTGTTGAAGCTTTCATTGAAGAGGCTGTGATCAGAAGAGAACTGGCAGACAACTTTTGCTTCTACAATCAGGAAAACTACGACTCCATTAAGGGTGCCTATGAATGGGCGCAGAAAACTTTACAAGAGCATGCACAGGACAAGAGGGAATATCTTTACACAAGAGAACAGCTGGAACAAGGCAGTAGCCATGACGACCTGTGGAATGCTGCCCAGGTGCAACAGCATTTATTTGTTGGTCAAAGAAGACAACCCATGTCCAGTAGTAAAACACTGACAAAGAAAGACCTCTTTCCTAACCAAATTAAGATTTCTGTTAAGGCTGACATTTTTCTGCAAGGTTGAGGCTGATCCAACCATATGTTTGGCTTCCCAAAAAACCTCTCTTACACTCTTTACTGACAGGGAACTTTAGCAAAGACGTTTTTGACTGACGAACATCAACCAGAAGTGAGCCTTTTTCTTTTTAAATATGCCTTGACGCTACCAAATTTGTATTGGTAAGTCTTTACTCTCTTTTACTCTAATAGAAACGAGTTGCCTAAAACTTTTGGCAAAATCACTGCCCAAGAATGCAAAAAGTCCACTTCCGGTTAAAGTGCATTGCTCAAAAACGTCTTTGCTTAAGCTCCCTAGGGATTGAAGAAACAGTAACAAGGAGTGTCTGAGGGTAGGCAACACCTGAGAGTATGTACCCCAGAGTCAAGAGTGACCAAGATCAGTTTTCTCCCAACAGTATCAGTATATAATCAAAAGAAAAGGTTATGGGAGTTGATAAAATGATTGAGGAAATGTATGATGATCAGTCTGGAGAATTTGCATGTGTATGCTGAGGCTTGAAGGATTAAAGGTTTTTGAACAGGGACCTTGGGGACCAATATAAGATTTGGGAAACTGTGGTACCCACCTACCCCTCCCTCACTGAAAAACATTTGGCCCTGTGTAAGAAGTGTAGGGAAGAGATAGATGTAGGTTTTAGCAGAACTACCTCTACTACCAGCCTACCTTCCAGCTGTCATGAATTTTATTTGTTTACTGTTTACATAAGGTTTTTAGTAAAGTTTCCACCACTTTTCAGCTTCAGCTGGTCAATGAAGGCAAGATGCATGGTTTCCTGAGGATGTACTGGGCAAAGAAAATTCTTGAATGGACAAATTCACCTGAAGAAGCTCTGGAAATCTCTCTTTACTTGAATGACAAATACTCACTGGATGGCACTGACCCTAATGGCTATGTGGGTAAGCATAATTTTTTTTTTTTTACACATGCTTTATTCTTTGTAGAGGAGCTTACTGGTTGACGAAAATCCTTGATGGTCCGTACTATTAGGACAAGGCAAGTTATGAAGAGAGGGCATCATTTAGTGTATATTTTAACAAACTGACCAAAGAAACAAGAAGAATCTAACTTGAGTAAGCGAAATAGAATGTTGTCCATGGAGCTATTGCGTTCCTCCTGAAGAACGACATGTCAAATTCACAGTATAAATTGACCAAAAAAAGCACTATATTTGAGTGTACATGTATTCAGCACTAAAGTATTTGGAGGATACTATTTTACTGGAGATGAGACCACCACTTTATGTGGTCATCCAAGCCATGCGAAGGTCTAGCTGTTTGTAGGGCAAAGACAGTACCTTCATTTCTCAGTTTTTGTAAGACCCTGAGTATTGGTCCGGCCTCACGAATTGTACCCGTGACCTCCTGCTCTGCACTCAAGCGCTTTACCAACTGAGCTTATCTTGCTGCAGTGCGGAACAAGTTTTAGGCAGATAAACCTCTCCTTTCTTAAGTGTAGTGCATCTCAAGACTCTTCAGGAAAAAAAAGCTCTGCAATAAAATTTTATGGTACATGGAATTGCATTATTTTATATCCCTCTTTCAGAGTGGTGTCATTTAGATTCAAGTGTTGAGTAGGGTGGTACCTACAGGTGGTTGTATTTGTTATACACAGAGGATCAGGGTCTTACAGCCTACTGCACCCACCCCTCCCATCCTTCCATAGCACTGCAGTGTAAAGTTGATTCCTTTCTTCACATTATTGCAGGCTGCATGTGGTCTGTTTGTGGAGTACATGATCAAGGTTGGAAAGAGAGGCCTGTGTTTGGAAAAATCCGCTACATGAACTATAATGGGTGCAAGAGAAAATTCGATGTTGGGGAGTTTGTGAGGAGATATGGAGCAAGCAAATCTAAGAATGCAGTGGTTGTAAGTTCTGCAAATAGGAAAAGAAAGGCAAAGTAAACTTGGTATTTGTCAAGCTTTCCACAGTCCTAAACATTCATTTGTAAAAACATATCTTGTACGAAATACCATAGTCAAGAAGTTCAGATTTATTGTCAAGAGTGAGATGGGTAGGTCTTTGAAATCTGCTCTACACAACCAAATTGTCTCTCAGGTTGTGTTTAAAATTTTTTTTGGTCGTTTTGAAAATTGCCATTGAGCAGCACAGTTATTTTTGCAAGGAAGTCACTCCTTGGGATCTCCTTGAATACAATGTTTTGGCAGAAACTTTTTTAAGGCGTGATTGTGCACCTGTTATTGACGAATGATGATGTAACATCATGACATTTTTAGCTTGTGCTCTTGGTCTTTTATGGGGCATTGTTTGCCACACAGTTAATTTATCTTCCT
>CALNXI010000456.1:123554-173583 GCA_942486025.1 Porites evermanni | reverse complement strand
GTTTAAAAGTGACACAGCAGTCTTGACTTTTACTTTTTGCTTTCTCTCCTCCCTTCTTTTTTCGCTTTTCTTGCCTCATTTTTTTTTTCTCTAGCTGGGCATTTAGTAGGCTTCATTTTGGTGGGAAGAGTTTTTAGGAAAGCTTTTAGGATCTTAGGATTAGGTGAAAGGAAAGGTAGGTGGGTAATGGAACAAGATTTTCATGGAGATTTTCAGGTCAATGTCACGTGGTTTTTTGCTTGTTTCTCAGGTGTCCTTGACTGAATTGTGCTCATTCTGGTATGGTTTGAAAGATCTCTTCACTCTGCACAAGTTAGCGAAGAAAGTTGTCCTTGACCATTAAAACTGATGACGTCACAATGGGTAGAAAGGACCTGGATCTGCACGGGTGGTTACGGGTGGTTCAGGGGCGAATGGGTTAATCAAAAAACCTAAAAATGGCCTTTTACCAACTTTTTCACCTGATTTTACATGAAATAGACAGATTTAGTTGTTTTATGCTGAAAAGTGGTTTTTTTTCAAAAAGCTTGGTACTTTGCTTAACCCATTCGCTCCTAGAGATTTTGCCGAAAAACAATGTCAATGTCATGTGGTTTTTTGCTTGTTTCTCCGGTGTTCTTGACTGAATTGTGCTCATTCTGGTATGGTTTGAAAGATCTCTTCACTCTGCACAAGTTAGCGAAGAAAGTTGTCCTTGACTGTTAAAACTGATGACGTCACAATGGGTAGAAAGGACCTGGATCCGCACGGACGGTTACGGGCGGTTCAGGGGCGAATGGGTTAAGGAGCTTGATTTTTAATAAGCTTTAAATTTTACTAAACATAAATTTTATCATTACGAAAGATTTTGAATTTCACTGTTTCATAAATCAAGTGTCATTCATAACCCTAGCTGAGCTGCTTGCCCTCAGGATAAGTTGTGATAAAATGAATAATTGTTACCTTAAAAGATCCTCTTGCAACACAGCTTCTTTTAGTAGCTTCTCCTTGAGTACATTAAAATATGCAACATGGACTCCATATCTCAGAAAGTTGTCATTGTGTTCTACTTTTGCCTCCAAATCATGACGAAAAAGGCACTTGACTAACTTTGCAAGCCATCGTAGATCAGTAAACACCTTATAGAAGGATGGAATGTTGCTGTAATATCGTAATTCCCCAATGGAGTCTAGGTAAGATATAGCAGAGCTGACACCTCTTGAAGAGAGATTAGTACATCCTTTGGCAAAAGCTTCAAACTCTTCATAGGACATGCATCGGACATGTTTCTCTTCTCTGTGCTTCTTCAGTGCCCTCTGAAGCTTGATCCAGTCTTCTGGCAGATCTCTGCCAACAGAGGGGAAGAGCTGGCGGTCATTTGCTGCACGGATGATCTCGTCTTGTAAGGCTTTGACTCCTGTGAGATCACTCTTGTTGCTGACTGGAACCATAGCAATAAAGCTTTCATTGTCTGGTGCTGGGCATGCTCTCTCCTGCATCAAAAAAGCAAATTCTTAAAGAAATTCATCGGGTTGGTAAACTTAATATCTATTTAAATGTTCTCAAAACATAGCCAAGAAAAGTCTTAATGAAAAATCCTTGTTCTGGAGTCCTAGCTGTGTACCACAATTTGAGTATACAGCATGATTGGCCTGTTAGAAAAGCCATTGTTGATTTGCTTGGTTGAGAGGGAATTCAAAATGCACTTTCGCTAATTTGTTGAGCCTATTGGGGGTACAGAACAGGGATATCGATCTTGGCGTTGCCTCGTAGACATTAAGAAGAAGAGGATGGCAAAATGCTTGTGCATGACAAACGCGACAGGGCTATTATGTGTGTGTTTTGTTGTGATCTTCACCTAACATTAATGTTTTCTGGTCTTTACAACAAGATCTGTTTTAAGGAGAGTGAAGTTTGGCGAAAGGTTATTTCAAACAAAATTGTCACGCTTGTTACGCAAGGTTTGCCGTCTTCTTTCCTCTCCCGTCCTGTTGTGTAAGTTCACTATCACTAACAACGGTTAAATTACACCCGTGACACAGACTAATGGCAGTTAACATGTTAACGTTATGACCACAGTGTGATAGCTTACATTGTCACTAGAATGAAGAACAGAAGAAATGATTGGTGGGTTCTTTTTCTTCCATTCTGGATCAGTACCTCCCTGGACAGGATTTTTCAACCGATTCTTCTTCTTTTCATTAATTTCAAGATCAATCAAAGCTTTCTGACTTTTGCAGTAGTGCTCAACACGATTCAGGATATCAGTGCACTTGTTTGTTACACTGCTAGAATCATTGGGTTCAAATCTGTCTAGATGAGTAGGCACAATCATGACTCGTGGTTTCAATATGAGAGATGTTACCAGATCAAGCCAGTCACCAACAGTTTTGCGGAAACAGTTTTCACTTGGTTCGTAGTTGAAAAGGTCCACAACTAAGATATGCAAAGCCTCTAAAAGATTACAAAAAATATACAAGGGCATTAGTATTTAAACCTTACGTTCAACTAATTTCTCCTAACAATACCAATACATAATCGAGAGGAAAGCTTTTGAGAATTAAAGACATGATCACCAAAGGGAAAATTCTTTGATCTTTTACCAAATTCTTTTAATTAGTTCTTTGAGGAAATGTATGCAAATCAGTCTGGAGAATTTCCATCAGGTTGCACATGGAAGTTTGACTGTCTTATTTTTTATTGTGTTCTACTTGAGAAGATAATTTTTGTGGTGGGTGTGTTTTGATAATAATTTTGGCAAACTTTTATCTCTGTGGACACTTTGTGGTGACTTTCACTTTTCAGTCAAATCAGGGGCACCCGACAACTCAATGTTTCCAAATACCTCGGAATTGTCTCAAAAGGTTTCTCAGTGCTTTAGGAGCCTGTTTGGTTAATTTGGAGCTGCCCTAAGAACTATTTATCTGTTCAGAAGTTTTGGGGGAACTTTGGTCGTCTCAAAAGTTTGAGGTGGCTCTTTCGTCTGATCCGAAACTGTTAGCTACAGTGTACCCTGATGGGTCCCAGCGAAAGTTTGAGGAAATGGAGAAGCAGTACTTTTATTTAAAAATTCTAGGGGACACTTGTCTTCAGGCCATTTTATAGCAATAATAGCAATATATTGGTCATAAAATGTGAAAAACACAACCTCCAAATATCTTAGACGAATGGAATGGTTATTCTGACATTTTTAGCCTTTCTCGAGTTTTAGAAATTTCTGGGCAATATGTGCTTCTTCAAACAGTTATTTTACAGGAAAAAAGTCATTGGGTTCCCCAGTCATATGGAAACCAGGCCTTTTAAATACCTGAAGAGAGGAAGAATGGATGAGTCAATTGATATCGTCGCTGTCCGGCACAATCCACAATATGAAACTCCACTCCTTCAAGAACTGGTCGCCAAGTATAAAAATCAACACCCACTGTACTGCATGCTTGATCATCTGGGTAAGCAAGTTCTTTGGATTCCACTAGAGCATAAGCAAGACTTGACTTGCCAGCACCTGCCTCACCTAACAAGACTACTTTGAGACGCTGAGAATGCACTGCCTGAGTGTCTATGGTTGCTAGTGATTCAAAATACCCTTTGATACTGTTCAGACCACGACTGCAAACATCAAGTGGTGGAGAACGAAGGTTGTTGTTTCCCTCAACAATCAATGATTCCAGTGCAGGCATATCAATTATCGAGCGTGGAAGACAAGTGAGTTTGTTATCAAACAGATTGATGTGTCTGCAATTTTCTAAATCTTTGATCTCGTCTGGCAAAGTGGTCAGTTTGTTTTCCATCATCAACAACAGTGTTAGAGAGCAGAGCTGTCCTATCCTAGGTGATAACTCGGAAATATTGTTCCTTTCCGCATTAAGCTTTCGTAAATTTGTCAGATCATACAACTCATCTGGGAGGCTTGACAAATTGTTCTTTCCTATTCGTAAACCTTCTAAGCTTTTCAAATTTCCTATTTCGGCTGGCAATGCATTCAACTGGCAGTCTATCATATATAAGTCCTTCAAGTTTGGCAAATCAAAAATCTCGTTAGGTAGACTATCAGATGCACCAAGGCTATTGAAGCTAAAATCAACAACTTCGAGACTTGACATATTCTTAATTTCTTGTGGAATCTTTTCTAAGGTGCAGTTATCCATGTAAAGTTTTCTTACACTACTAAGTTGGCATATGGGCATAGGGAATGCCTCAAAATGATTTCCATCCAGATGCAATTCTTCTAAATTCCAAAACCTGCTGAACTGACTTGGTAGTTGCAAAAGCCCATTATCTGGTTTAATGGGACTACAACTCATAAAAAGCATCTTCAGCTGTTCCATGGAACAAAATTCATCAGCATCAGGAATCTCCTTGAGGTAGTTTGAAAACATTCTTAGATCCTGAAGTCCAGGGACGCTTGAAAATGCAGGAAAGTCATTTGGAGTTAGAGGATCATACATTGTCAGATCCACAGTAACAATTCCATTTTCCTCTGTTACAGGTATCTTTTTGGGTGCTATGTTTATCACTTCAAATTCAAAGTGATTTTCCATTTTTAATGAATTTGTTAGTCAATCCGAACAGCCAGGCTCATCTCCAAATCCATTGTAGAAAAGCCTAAAACATAAAACAAACCCATGAAAACACTGTAAATCTGAAAAAAGCTCATCACGGTTTTGGAAGCCATCTTTAAGGGTAGACAACTGTGTGAAATATGGTGTTTGTATGAGAATCTAACATCCAATAATTTTTGTAAAATGGCTTTGTTGAAAAGGAAAATATGAATTGTAAACCAAAGCTACACATAAAAGGATTCTATTGACAAAATTTGAGGGCCTTACGTGCACTAAAACCCCTTTTCTGTACGTTTGTGCATAAAAATTTTTCTTCCCGTCAACTACAATTTCCTGTGAAAAATTGCAGACTAGTGTATGGAAAATCTAAACCAAATGACCAGAGAAATTAAGCACAGGTATGGCCTCCAAAATTTGTTTCTACAGCTCTACAATCCTTTGCTGTGAAGCTTAAGTTTACAATTCCCAGTTTTTTTTTTTCAGAACAGCCGTCTTCCGGAAAATGATTGGACGTTAGATTCCCATACAAACACTGTAATTTCTCATGCAGTTGTCTACCTGTCAAGATGGCTTCCAAACTGAGATAAGGACTATACCAAATTGCACGTTTTACACCGTTTGCCATTATTTTGTTGAATAATTTACCCTTTCACCCCTAATGGTGGCCAAATAGAATATCACAGAAAAAAATTAAATTTTTTTTTGTAAAATCCTAAGAAATTATAAGCACTATAAAAAAGATCTGCCAGACACGTTTTATTTGAATGGTAACACCACATGATTTCATCCACAGATTTAAGAGTTAGAGTGACACATTATCACTCCATAATGTGGACTAAGAGTAAAGGCATATCTTTTTAACTTGCTGATACACCTGATGAGATTTATGTTTTTTTGTGCGTCACACAAAATTTCAGCTGTCGTTCCTCGCTGCTAAGGACATTTCGCAGGAGAGACATACTGACAGTGTTGAGTGTCAAATTATTTACCTTTGTTGTAAAGGATCTGTAAACTTGAGCTTATTTGTGTAAATACAATATTGATATTAGCTCTTTGATTGTTATATCGTAACAATATCAACATAGTTAGGTATGAGCTAGCCTGTTCCAAGCGTTCAGATAGTGGAGAGCGGTGCGAAGTAAAGAAAGCGATAAAAAGTAGAGGGGAACTGGGGAGAGAGGTGAGGGAACGCTTGTAAGAATTCTTAACAAAAGTGCCTTCCGGTATACCAGATCCTGGTATACCCTCTGATTGGTTGATTTTGACAGAATGTGTCAACACTGGAGCGTCTTCGATCACAGCGAGAAATGCGATATGGCCGTTATGACAGACTCTACGTGCCGTCACGCAGAATTCAAACTCGCAACAAACACAGCGCTGAGTGACTTTCCAAACGTGTAGGCTAAAAGCGAAGAGCAAAGAAACTGTTTAAAACACGTAGTCGGTAGGATAGATGTCTTAGCAATTTCTCACCGACTGGCTTTGGAAAAATTCTTATTTTCCAGTTTTTTCCTCGAATAAAGCGTGCGTTGGAATGAAGGCAGGATAGAATGCCATTTACGATTGTTGTGGTAACTCCGTTGATTACCATCATGGAAGACCAAGTGGAATATTTGCGGCGGCAATGATGGGAGAAGATGTGGATGAAGCCGTTAAAAGTGGAAGCTGTGAAATTGTTTACTGAAGTGCCAAATCGTGGTTGTATAATGAATGGACAAAAGGACTTCAAAAAGGAAAGCTTGGAAAGCAAGTTGCAGCTATCGCTATTGACGAGGTCCACTCAATCACCGAATAGTAAATTTTCCCTTCAATTGTTGTGCATTTTCATTGCTTGAGTTAACGATCTGTATTGAAACGGCTTTCTATCGAAATGAGCGATATTTGTTTGTCACTTGATTCATAATTTTTTGCCACGTACACGCTGAAATAATGTTTTAAAGCCGTAAATAAATTCATTATACATGAATACTTCTCCCGCCTTCTATTGTCTGAAAGTCTTACATTGGGTTTTTAGTAAGATTATGTATACATAATATTAATTTTTGATCTGACAAACTTCGATTTATTCGCAACAAAAATAATAAATGCATCGGGCTGTAACACCAGTCTTGATTGACAAGTGAAGACCACCTACAGCTGATGCGGTCTGACTGGGCGGAAGAGTCTATTTAAAACAAATCTAACAGGCGTTCCCTCTCTCACCTCTCCTCCTCCCTCGCTTTTCTTTTTTCGCGCTCCTTTTTACTTCGCACCGCTCCCCACTATCTGAACGCCTGGAACAGGCTAGGTATGAGCAGAAATGAGTTTAAGTTATATATTATTGCTCTTTGATCGGCTTGCGCTTAAGATCAAGATTAAGCTCTGTCATGTCAGTGACAATGCAAAAGTACATGTACTTCTGTAGTCTCCCATGGCTGGGTCTTCTGTCTTTTTCAGAGATTTTAACAAAACAGCTGGCTTAATTAAGACCTACTTAAGCAAATAAAATTTAAGACAAAGATACTAAAGAAGAAGGTCAACAAAATTAAATCAAGTGAAATTAAGCTTTATACGCCTTACCCACATTTTTTGCATCATTCATTGGAGAACGCAGGAGAACGTCAAGCCCATGTTGAGCAATCTTAAAAATAACAAGTCACACACCGCACCGATCTCTCTAAATAAAGATCATTGCATTTCGATCCGGTGACTCCTTTGGAAGGGGAAAGCACATGAAATACCCGTGTACGTGGGTGTTCGGAAATAGAAAGGACTTTGAAATAGAAGTTTTTCAAAACATATTCCTGCGTGCTTCGTCAAACGCAGCCAAAAGACTGGGCCCAGACAAGCCTTACATTTGCGCATGTTCTTTTTGGTAAACCGTTGACATACTGCTGGCTCGTGAGGACTAGACTCCAGTTTTCTCGCTTCTCCTTCCCGCTTTGACATCCATAGCAACAACTTTTTGGAGGCAGTTCTGGAGGAAAAATTAAAACCATGGAGGTTGCTGGAAGGAAGATTGCTTCTCCGGTAATGTGCAATCACTTAAAGAATGTTTTAACGTCTTGCTGTCTTCTTAAACTAGGTTTTCCAGGCTGGAAATAGGACTTTGAAGAAGAAAACATCGTTATCAGCTGAAACTCCGACTTACAAGCTTGCTCATATCTTGCTGAAATCTTGCAAGTCTCTTTGAAATAACTGAGTGTGACTTAAATTCAAACAAGACATTTAATTTCTCTATTTGTCAGGAAGCCATATGTCCCTAGTGCGTGAATTTCAAAACCCCTGATTTCACATAATATGCATGGAGGAGGAAGTCATTGCCCCAGTATTATACTAGGTTCAATGACACCTTTTTGTCTGTGTGTATATGTCTCTGTTTCAAGGCTATGTTTTACCCAAGCAGGGCCTTGGGGACGTTCCATTTGTTATCTGCACCCCCCCCCCCCCCCCCCCCCNCCACCTAAAATAACTTTTTACGGACTTCTTTTTAAATACAATTACGTGGGATGTCTTCTGCCTTTAATGTTTAGTAGTGATTTTCTGTTTGCAATCAAAAGGGACGCGTATATCTTCAGGGAAACAGGAAGATTTTGTGGGTTTCCGAAGCATCAGAAGCTCGACAAGTGGGCTATGGCTGGAGAAAAGCGGCAAAATGTTGGCCCAAACTTCACATTGAAACCGAGTACGAAAGCCAGATCACTACAATTCTGTAAAACGGATTAAAAACAGATATTGGTGGCGAGAAAAAGAGAAATAAGCGACGGATATACGGCCTACTTGTTAACGGAAGAGACCTCCGCCATTACCTAAAACAGGTCAAGTCGAGAGCGGGTGAAAGATTCATTCACAAGGCTCATTTATTCATGTCAGTGTCATTTTATAGATATCTATGTATATATGTATGTCTGTATTTACAACTTCCTTTGGATCATATTAATTCCGTCGCTTTGGAGTGAATTGTTACTGAGGTACGTTGGCAGATCTTGCTAAAAATCTCATGATTTCTTTGTCATTGCGAAATAATTGAAAAAAAAATTATTAAAATTAGAAGCTGTACTGTGTGAATCTTATGGCTTGCTATTTGCCTGGTCTCCTTTAGGGCATTATCTCAGAGAGCTCTTGGTAAAAAAGTAGTATAAAGCTTACATTTTACTAGGTTAAACTTTTAAGGTAATGTTTGTGTCAGGAATGAACACGGCAAGCTTCTGTTTCGAATAATTAAATTCGAGTGTGGATCCGTTTAAGAAGAGCATCATTTTATTCATTTATGTATTCTTCAACTTTAAAATATTATGAAATATTAAGTTAAAACTCTTAACACCCAAAGATAAGAAATACGAAATTACTCGGCCGGCTTACCGAGTCTGCCGAGTAACATGTTGAAATTTTGAGCGTACTCTACTCGATTGCTCCTGTATTTATACTAAAAAAATAGTTCTAATTGATGTCCTTTATCGATAAAGACCAGAGAATAACGTCCTGGCAAACAAAAACCAAACATAACTTCATCGAAACCTCCGTCACCTCTTCTTTCCTGTCTTCCTTTTTTCCATCTCGACTTGAACTCACTGTGTTTCTGTTCAACGGCAGACGTCTCTTGCGTTAACAAGTAGGCCATATATCTGTCGCTTATTTCTTTTTTTCTTGCCACCAAGATTTGTTTATATTTCTGTTTCACCGAATTGCAGTGAGCTGGCTTTCGTACTCGGTTTCAATGTGAAGTTTGGGGCAACATGTTTGCCGCTTTTCTCCGGCGATTGTCCACTTGTCGAGCTTCTGATTCTTCGGAAACCTACAAAATCATCCTGTTTCCTTGAAGATATACGCGTCCCTTTTGATTGCAAACAGCAAATCACTACTAAACATTAAAAGCAGAAGACATCCCACGTAATTGTATTTAAAAAGAAGTCCGTACAAAGTTACTTTAGGTGGAATCCGCGCTTAACACTCTGCAAGTTCACTGAAAGTCTTCATTTGCAATTTTTGTTTATCCTCCAACGCCTCGCTTTCATGACTAGGCACCAGTTTTTTCCCGCGTGTCCGCCATTTGTGAATACGGTGTATTTGTATCATTAGCCTGGCAACTTGAAATTTCATTGGCAGCCCTGATCAACATCATCATCATCATGGCATTGTTGTTTATTAGTAGTACACCACCAATGTTGTCATGACAACTGTCACCCTCATCATCATTATCTTGACCATCGTCACTGTTATAATTTTTTTTAGCAACAGCACGAGTCACCTCATTTATTTCAAGACTTTGTTGTAAAAAGGCCTGACACCGTTGTATAACTTCCTCTTCACAGGAGTCTTGCCACAGTTCCACTGCTAACAGAACTCTGTGTAAAGCACATTGTTGGAAACTTTGAAGGTGAGATTGAATTCATTGCATCTTTGATTTGGATTCTAAAAAATACATTAGGCTTCACTACAGTGATACAAGTGGGTCTTAGCATTGCCTCACTGGAGAGTATGACACTTTTTGTAGATAATCCAATTCTTGATGAACTCCTTCCAAAGCACAAGTCCAAAGTGCTTGATGCTCTTTCTACAGAAATTGCAATGAAGTAAGTACATGTAGTAATCGTAAGATACACTGTCGATCTCATTGATTATTTTCTGAAACCAAAAGATTTAAACTTTAAGGATTGTATGCATCTTAAAATCCCTTAAAAATCCTTGAATTTCAGGAGGCCTTGAAAGTACTTGAAATTGGGTTATGGTTCTCAAAAGTCCTTGATTTTTTTACCGAAAAATAAAAAAAGAGAAATAAAATGAAATAAAAAGCTTTCAAAATACACAAAATAGTTATTGTTTATTGGTTTCCTGTACTCTCTTGTTACCAGTGCACTGTGCATCTCCATGCTGGCTGCATGGAGAAGGACACCTGCTTGTGTTTTCATAATTCAATCTCTCTCTCTTTTTTAACCTGAAAAGTTGCACAAACCCTGAACTAAACAATGCATGAACAACAAGTTTTCTCTTTCTTTTGTAAAATAAAAAATGTCTCATTAAGTTGTTCCGCACACTCATGATGTAGACTTCTTATTTTTCATCTGGTAACATGCTATATTAGCGAACTCTCCTTCTGACCAACATTGCTTTGAAAATTCTATAATCATGATATTTAAATTTTTTATTACATAACCTGACAGAGTTACAGCTAATCTCGTATCAGATGAGGGTTACTGGAAAAGATGCTGTAAGGCAAGATGGGAAGTATGCGACATTAATCAACATGGGATTAGCTGGAAAAGAATGTACTTTGAGAGGAATCTGGAAGGTTTGTATTAAAGACTTCTCTTCTTTTGCCCCACTTAAACCCCAATTTTTACTAGGCCTGCAATGATACCTTGATGCATTGACGAACCATGATATTTCTTCCCAAAATAAATTATTTTGATTATCAATATTCAGTCAAGATATCACAATATTATGTTTCAGTTAAATGTGTGCTACATCAACAAAATTTTGAAATCACTGTCCCTAATCCTACCGAAGCTATGCATTTAAGCCCTTGCAGGGCAATTTGTGATGAAACCAAAATGAAAGGCCATCGTAATATGTTTATTTACATTCACATAACCTCTCTATTTGACCTGCAGGTATTATTGAGAACTTTGTTCCAGAAACCACAGATCCAACTTTGGTAAGTTGTAATAATATAGCCAAACAAGAGCTCTGACCTGGAAAAGTATTTGGTGGCTATTGTGTAGACGGACAGTTTCCTCTATTTCTCATTTTAAAGAAACTTATTTCCTAAAACTGGGTCACTTATAGTAATACATGTACCATAGTTAACTTGACATAATCATAAAAAAAGAATTATTTTATTATGTATCTATTTTATTTTGTGCACAGTTAAATGAGACGCTCAAGCTGTCAGCCCCATACGTGAGAGGCCTGAACATCAGACAGCTTCTACCACCTGTTAAAGAAGCTTTAATCAAGGATGATGATGCCTCTGATGCGTAAGTACAATAGAGATCATATTTATTACAGAGGAAGATGCAGTTAAGCCACAATGAATCTGTTAAGGCAGAGATGATCCCAGATTTTGAATGAGGTACTTTAAGGTGTTTTGCTCTCCTGCAAGCTGAAGGATCAAGAAGAAGGCTCAACTGGGAGAGAAGTATGTGCTTACCAGCAAAATAAAGAAATATTGAAATATTTTGAAAATCTCCCAACTTGTCTGCTCTGTGCATTTTTGTCAGCTGAGTTCTTTGATATGAATGGAACAGTTATATTCATGAAGACTCATATTTTTTGGAGTAATTAGAAAGTTGCCTATAATATTATGCATAGCAAGCTTTTCTGTGCGAGTTCGTCAAGGAAGTTGGAAGAGAGCAAAAAAAACTCCAATTTTTTTTGGCTTCCGCTCCAACTTTTGTGCAAGACTCGATTGGAAACGCTTGCTACGCAGGCTATGCCTAAACGGGCTGTAATATTTAAGACTGCTGTTGTTGTTTGACAATTTTTTTTTGTCAGGAATGGAATATTCCTCTTATTCACTAGAGCTGCAATAAAGCATTATTCATACAATCAGTTTCACTTCTCTTTCTTTCTTCAATTTTTAGTGGCAGTGATGCAGGTCAAGATGGTCCAAACATTGATCACTTTGACTTTGGTCTCATAACCCCAGGGCTAGTACATCTAGAAGAACTACACTTGACTTATGGGTAAGTGTTCATCATCATTGTATTACCTTGAAAAAACCTCAAAGTAGCCAAAATTTTTGGTGTTACCATTTAAATGAAACCACTTACGCGTGCTGAACCCCTAAGAACATCTGCATGGGAGGTTACCACTTCGGCAGTTCCTTCACATGTAGCCTACGTGCAGACGTTTTCTATTTTTCTGTGTGCAACAAAGGAAACAAAAGACGTTTACACGCAGACTACTTCACTTGGTACCCTCTCTTTTGTCAAGTGGAATTATGGGATTTGTCTAGAATATTGGCTTTGACTGACAGACAGCCAATAACATTGCGACTTAATTGACCGATCAGGGCGATAACCATTTGACAAGATAAACTCACTTTGACTCTAAAGATGACTACCACTAAGATTGTTGCAACGCTAGTCACCATCAACTGCAGTCCTATTCAGGGGACAAAATTCTTGGTTCTTCAATTCAAACAAAACCACTTCAGTTGTTCCTGTACTTTGCTCCCTCTGTTTTGCATAGTCAAATTTGGGGATTTGTCTGGAATATTGGCTTTGACAGAAACACAACCAGCAACATTGCAACTTAATCGAGCAGTCAGGTCAATAACCAGAGTTTAATACCACCAACTGATGTGATAAACTCACTTTGACTCTGAAGATGGCTACTGCAGAGGTTGTTGAAATGTCAGTCAGTGTCAACAGCAGGGATATTCAGGACAACACATGCCTGTACGATCATATCCCATATACTTATGATATGAGTCCTAGATGCAAACCTTTCACTATCTTATTTCTCTGACAGGGTTCGTGGTTGTGGCATGAATTTTGAGTGGAATTTGTTTCAGTTTACAGCAAGAGATTGTCTTCTGCTTGCCAAGGTATTTTATTTAGAATTGTTGTGGTCCAGAAATGTCCTTGTCTTTTTACCGTTGACACAGAAATTTTTGGTGCCCAAGCCTGCCCTGCAAATCTCCTACCCTTAAAAAAACACTGATGCCTTTTTTATTGAGTTTCAGCAGGGGAAAATAATAGTGTTGGACTGTCTGGAGCACTTATGAGTTAAATGTTCAAGGACATTTTTTTTACTGTGGTTGAGTTTGAGTGGCTAAAAAAATCTTAAGCTACTTTGTCAAACAATCAGAAATAATACGCAAACAAAAGGCGACTTGCCTACATGTTAGGCTGTGATGCTCTCCCCCCAACTTTTGCTACGAACTCGCGTGGAAACGCTTGCAAAAAGTAGTTTAGCCATGTGCATTTTCCCGCGTTTGTCAAATGCGCCCACGTCATGTTTTTCCTGAGTTGTTATTGGTGCATATGACTGTCTGCACATGACGTGATTGGCTAGGCAAAAGATCGCGTCTCTTTTTCAACCAATCAGAGGTAAAAGCAAACCCAATGGTGACTTGTTGACATGCGTTTTCCCGCGCTTGATGTCATTCACGTGTACTTTCTTTGAGTCCTGATTGACTCGTTTGACTGTCTGTGCGTACAGTGATTGGCTGGGGAGAAAATCGTACCACTTTTTGAATTAGTCAGAAGAAAGTCATCACATTTGATGGTTACTTGTCTGAGTCATGTTGCGCCCACCTGAATTAATGTTGATTCATGTATTACCCATTTGCAAAAAACGCGCATCCCAAAATTAGAGAAGGAGAAAAGAAGTAAGCACGGGAAAAAGTTAGATAAGTTGTTTGAGAAGCTGTGGCATGAAAAATCCTTCATTTTCGTCAGATCCCCTTTTACTCTGGGTGAAAGAGGTTTTTTCTCGGCCAGGTCACTGTAAACTGACCAAAATAGGAAACCGCGCTAACTGTAAGTCTTGATACGCTTTTCTGCGTGGCCAATCACAACACGCGCAAACAATATGCACCAATCAGAACTCGGAGAAAACATGTGAAGCGGGCGCGCTTGTCAAGTGCGGGAAAATGAGAAAGGCTAGCCTGTGTTCCTGCAACTGTTTCCACGCAAGTTTGTCGCAAAAGCTGGAGCGAGAGTGGTAACTTTCTGTGTAAGTCTTGGTAAAACACACCTCTTTAATAAAACTAAACTTAGTAAGTGGGTTAGAGCATTTCACTGTATCTGATCATCCTCTATCCTATTGTCTCTTTTTTTAGGCTGTGAAAGCTTGTCATACTTTAAAAGTTTTCCACCTTCATCGTAGTGGAGTAGATGACGAGAAAGTTCGTGTTCTTATCAGTAACCTGTTGGACCATCCTTCTCTTCTTACGTTAGGTGGGTAATCCTGAGTCGTTTTTCTTTCTACTCAGTGGTATGAAATTTAAGTATAAGGATGTATACAATATACTCTACTTTTTTTCGGTTTTTCATATCGACAAAATTTTAGGGTAAATAAGAGCATAGACACGGGAAACTTGTGGACGATTTGTTAAAATAATATTTCTTAAAGGGGTTAAGTCAAAGTTTTGTCAAAATATGCGTTGAAAAGGTTTGGAGGTAAACAAGAAGTTTCTCGGGTGCTTCCTCAAAGGCATCTCAAGGAGCTTTGTCACGTTATTTTCTACCTTTTTAAAAAGCGAAAACATGTCTTCGCATCAATAAAATCCCAAAAATAATGCTTTAGCCTGCCACGCAGGCTAAAGCAAAAGGGAGGGCGAGATTCGGGACGGGATGTGGGAGTGTTTTGCCAGACTCGGAGATGATGGAAGTCAAGCGATGTGGGACTAATTTTGCTTTAAATCCTGAATCCCGGCTTTCAAATAACACAAATTCTGGATTCTGAAAAACCTATTAAAGACCCTTCCTTTCGCTTTTCAGATCTTTCACACAATAAGATCAGCGACAGTGGAGCGAGAGCTGTAGGCAAGCTATTGAATGGACGATGTAACTTAACCACTCTAAACCTCTGTGATAATAAGATCCGATCAACCGGTGCAGCCGCCATAGGACACGCCCTCGGCAAAAACACAACACTTACAAATATTAACCTCAGGCTAAACAGGTGAGAGGCGTAAAATTTGGAGTTGTCGTCGCGGTTGGTGCTAAATAGAGAGCTTTAGATTCTAAGACGAGGACGACTACGAGGACAAAGTTTTCTCACTACAAAGTAGTGTGCACGCGTGAACCAGCGTCATTAGGGACTTTAAGATCCAACGACGCGAGGGCGACAAGAACGTCGCTTAAAAAAACTGAATTTGCGTTCTTTCAGTCTTTATACCGATTATTCCTACCTACTTACTTTGTCAATTGTAGGTGAACCCTCCTGAAGCTGAATTTCAAGGGACCAAATTCAAGCTCAGAAAGAGAAATAAAATTTCGTCTTTGCTTGTTTACGTCCTCCATAAAACGCGAAATTAGGCATTTTCACGTCGTAGTCGTGCAAAAACGGGAAGGAAATGTATAAAAAAGCGTGATACACGTGCGAAGTTGTTGTTGTGCTAATTAAACCAATTGTTTTTTTGACGTTCTCGTTGTCGTCCTCGTCGTTGGATCTTAAAGTCCCTATTTTAGCCGGAAAACGTGATAGCCGTCGTCATTCTACTACTACTATAAAAATTGCCCTAAAATGTATCTAAAAATAAACTGGTCCGTAAAAACGCCGTGACATAGGCCGAGTATGGGAGTTGCTCTTTCCGGGTTATGGGCTCCTGATTTATACTAATTATCCTTTGCTGGTTTCTGTTGCCAGACTCGGAGATGATGGAGGTCAAGCGATTTGCCGTGCTCTTCTCAAGAACAACACCTTAACACACGTTCATCTCGGGAGTAATGACCTCGGTGAACCAACAGCAGCCATTCTTTCACAGGTATATATAAAGTTTCTAGGTTCCTTTAAGGCTTCTAACCATGGTTTTTCACACCATGCTGGTCTGCTTTAGTCTCCCTCGCATCAGTCACGGCAATTTCTAGTGTTGTCACGCAATGCTGGGGATGAACGTTGCGTCACGGCACTAAAAATCGCTGCGAGGGAGACTAAGCCTGCGTGGCATGCGCGAGGGGCCTCGCGAGGGAAGTAATCGACCTTGCGAGAACGCTATGGTTCCTCGCGCGCCCAGATCTTTCGTCTCTGTTACCCGGCAGGCGGCTGGGAGTAATGTGCGTGACCGCGTACAAGAAAGTGTAAAGCATGATTTTCCTTTCTAGTGAAACAGAAAGATCTCGGTTTCTCCGGCAGACTTCATTGAAAACAAGGAAAGTGAAGCCTTATACTTTCAAATTTAAATTTTGACTTACACTTCCTCGACTGTGACATTTCCAAGCACCTTTATCACAATGTCGGTTTTGCGTGGATAGTAAAAACAAAATAATTCGAAATGGATTTTATGTGCTCGTTTTCTATGATAGACTGCGTGAAGTCTGCCTTTTCTTTTAAAATACGTCTGGTTCTTATCTCAGCCAGCGCGATTGTAAACCACGATGCTACGCCTTCGCTTACGCCCTCGTTTATGCCGGCTCGTGTGCTTGGGTTTCGAGTGCAGTAACTTTGCAAAAAAAAATAAGATACTGCTCGCATTCATTCTTCTATTTGTATGACAGTTTCCCAGACTGACTGATTCATTTTTTTTTTGTTTTCTGAAAGGTTTTAGCCTCGAACAAAACGTTAGTGGATCTTAACTTATCTTGCAACAATATCGGAGCGGTGAGTGTTTGCTTGTTTCTACTCTACTGCTCGCATTCTATTTGTATGACAGTTCTACTCTCACAGAAGCACTTCGGGAAGTTGTTTCCCCCAGAGGAGACGGGTAATCTCGTCCCTAGGGCTTTCCCTAGGGAGGAGGGTGGGGAAAGTGGCCACTGCCTGCCAGTAGCTGAATAGCTTACATGTAGGGTTAGGCGGTTAGGAAAAAAGGAAAAGTTTGTGACAATTGTATTTAGTGTAAGCTGAAATCGCCCCGTCTGCGCTTCCAACAACAAGTGGTATGGCGCTCATCTCTTATGACAGAGCAATTTTCGTCGAGTTTTATTCTTCCGCACAATTTGATTCGCTGAAAAAAAGCTCTTGCGCTGTAACACCCAGCAATCCGGGATAAAACCAAACCAGACATGAGTCGTTCACACGACTTTAGAGGTAGCTTACCACAGACGTTTTTGATCAATGCACGTCAACCGGAGGTGAGCTTTTTGTATTCTTGGGCAGTTGTGTTTGCCACATTTTCGGAAAGGAACTTAATAATGCAAATTTGATAGGGTCAAGGCATATTACAGTCAACTCTATTTATAGCGGACACTGTAGGGACCTCGAGTTAGTGTCCTCATTAGCGAGAGTTCGTAATAACGAGAGTTTATTTCATTCAAACGTCTGTAATTTGTTTTCGCCTGGAATTTAGCAGCTTGTGTCCGTATTATCAAGGTGTCCGCGAGGAGAGAGTTGGCTGTAATAGGAAAGAGACATCACTTCCGGTTGAGGTGCGTTGCTCCAAAAAGACGGATACTTTTACGTATCTGGGTAACTGACCATTTACCCCTCCCCTAAACCAACATTAACACTTACTTCTCACTTAGGGCAAAATGTTGATTTAGGGGATGGGTAGGTCGTCAGTTACCCAGAACGTATAATTAGCTCCCTATTTAGCTCCCTATTGTAACCTAAACGTGTTTCCGACATTTGACTGTGGTTCTTAGGACGGTGGAAAATCACTACAAGAAGGAATGGGGGAGAACTCAACAATACGAGCCATGGATTTGAGATTAACAGAAGTTGGTCAAGAGAATGAATACTGCATAAACCAGTTGTTGAAAAGGAACAGGGAGGAGCAGTACAAGCTAGGACAAACAAGCTAGGACTATTTTCATTTTGTTTATACAATGACGAACTTCGTGTTCAACAAATGTCACCTTGTCATATAGTTTGCATTGTGTTGTCTTCTAACACATTACCAATGGAAAATTTCATATTTAGTTCAAATTCTTCCTCTATGGAAGAATAACTTGGAGTTTATTTTGCAAGTTATCTAAAGTTATTCTTAAGTTATTTAAAAATATTAAAAAGTATCAATGTCGTCTAAACACGCTTTCTTTGTGCGTTTCTCATGAATATTTCAGTCAATCATAATTCTCGTGCCGATTTGTGTATCGTGGTTTACTGTGTTAAAGTAGTTTCTTGAATTGTGAGTCAAAAACTTTCTGCAAAATAGAATTTCAGCGTTTAGACTTGGATTTCTTCTGCTAAGTAAGAAGAAATCAGGCATTGTTAATCTGGAAAATCTCTCATTATATCATGATACCACTAGAGGAAACATTTAAAAGTATTTTCACGGTTCTTGAAGGTGATAAAAGTCTGTTTTACTGCTTTACAGCCGTTGCACAGCTGTAACTGAACTGTGTTTTTTTTTAACCAGTGACCAACATCTTAATGTGTCAAAATGTTTTGACCTGTTTATTTATTTCTTTCGCGGTTTATTTGGTGCGTCTGTTTTTCTTCCCTTTCCCAGTAACTACGTTTTTAAGTTGACTATACTGTATAGATAAGCTTTCGAAAGAACTATATTAGTTTGTGACGTCCTTTTTACAGGAACCCCAACCCAACAGGGACCGCATGTCACGTAACCTCCTACGCAAAACTTCACATGATAAATTAATCATGTCTAATTTTATTTTCGATTTGTTGCCCTTCAAGCGAGGTTGTTATCTAAGTATAACTTTATCTCCTTTGTTGCCAAAAGTTGAGTACACTCGTTTCGATTGAGAACATTTTCTACTTGTACATAACCAATTGTACATGAAAGGCTTGTCGCAAAGTGACAAGGTTCTTTTATAACTTTGAATGTAAATAAATAAAATCCTTCTGTAAACTACAGGCGTGTGTATTGACTTATGGTATTCTGAAAATCCAATGTTTTTTCAAAGTCATTAGCACTTATGTTACATATAAACCAGAAACTCCTTTCTCATAAAACTCGAGTCGCCAGGTCGCACGCGTTTGACCTTGGGTACATCCAATGAAACTATTCATTTTTACGCATCTGTGCCTTGTAAGCTAGAAAAAAACTGTTTGCCAAACGTAGTAAAGTTGTAATGGCTCGTTTCCACTTAGAAAGTGAAAAAAAAAAAAAAAGGTCACGAACGACGTGTATTGTAAAAAGGAGAGAGTTGTGTGTAGAAATTTCAGATGTGTCGGGGAGGGGTAGGGGGTCTTGTGTGGGCAGCGGGAAGAACCTCGTTGTTGGGAACGAGGTTGAGTGGGAATGTGTAGTTTTGCGACTTTGCGTTCCCTTAGGTCAGGAAGACGTTGCGTAGAAAAATGAACTAGTTCACTACCTTCTTATTTCTTTCAATACTCTATTTGTTAATTACCCTTGAACGCAATAATGAAAATAATGGTTTTAATAGTACAATATATGAATTAATAGCTTTATAAAATATTCAGGCCCATTGTCCAAGTATTTCTGGAAATGCCTCAAGAAAACTACTTAGCTAATGCTCAAAACATTCCAAACTTTTTGACACGTTGCGTTCTTGTGCTTTTCTGTAACTAACCACTGCAGATTTGTTAAATATCACTTTGAAAATTATAAGCCACCCGTCTGAAAAAAATATGAAATAATTTGCTCTGATTTTACAGCTTATTAATCCTTTAAAAGGGAACGCGGAAATTTTTAATTGTTCTAGTTATTCTGCTCGTCAGTCATGCATACCATATGAGCGTCACCTCCAAAAAATGAAAGTAATAGTAGAAAATACCAATATTTTCGAAAGTTGAAACTCGTTTAAAAGCACCGTGTTAAAGTGCACGTTTTTATAAAGTTCAAGCACTTTAAACTATATTATTATTATCTCCAAGCTATCACCTCTGTATAGACAATTGCATACGAAATTACTTGAACGAATACAGCAACGCAATTTTTCCTGCACAACAGGAATTTTTAGAACTTGTGTCTATTTACTCCGCCGCTAAGTAACCTCAAGTTAACATTTGTGGAAAAATTACTCAAAAATTTTTTTCGTCGCTGACTGTCTCACGTACCGTCACGGGATCTTCAAAGAGCCAATCACATCACGAGGAGATGACGTATTATGCCAAAATGGGCTCAAGCTGTAATTACCATCATTCGTACTTATCTGCGCTATCTGCTCTGCATTTGCATTTCGCAAGTTGTGAAGTTCTACGTCTCTATATTTTGGTCGTCTGAAGCAAAGGAAAAAGTCAAGATGGCATCTGGTGGAATGGTTCTTATCAAATATCTCTTATTCTTCTTTAATTTCATTTTCTGGGTAAGTATATTTCTTGTTACGTGACCTCTTCTTGAAACTAAGGAGTGTTGTACATTTCTGGAAGCTGTAAAGCTCATGCATAATACGCCTTATGCATGGCGCCTCTGTAAGTCGAGGTAGCGTGCTGATCGCGGAATTGAAAGTGAAAGTGAAAGTGTCTATATGTATATGGCTGATAAATTCAATGTTTTTTCACAACAAAATTTTGCTCCTCTCCGAACCGAACCAATCTCGATGTCTTCGAAACATGTACAGAACATTTGAAAATCGCACCAGTCTTTTTCGAGTATACTGGTCGTGACTTATCGAAAATGTGTCACCATTTCAGTAAACTGAGATGACGAAAGGGAACAAATTTCGAATGAAATAGGATTTATCTGAGTGTTTTTGACGCGCCTATTTTCCACGGTTCAGTCGCTTAAGTGAATTCGTTTAACTTTCACAACCCAACTAATTTGCCAAATCAAACTTTACAGAATCCTCAAACAGGGATCCAATAAATTATTGATGTACTGTTCTTACTGCACGTAGTAGGGGATATTTATCGTCTACACAAGACCGCCAATCGCTTGCTCAATCGAAGTCACAAATATTCGTGTTCATTGAAGCGTATACTGCTTGCTTTTGTGTATATTTTGCTTCTTTTATGTTTTTCCAGGTTCAGTGAGCATAACATATAACTGTGCCTTTCCCTTTGTTTGATTTAAAGGTATTACAAGAGAATTTTTTTCCGCCATATTTCTTGCTCAGTCAAGAAAGCATGAGAGAGATGTTTTTAAAAAATCACTCAATATTTGTATGCGTCCAACTGGTTCTGCTTACTAATTTACGAATTCTTTAACCCTTATTATTTTGTATGTTGATTTACATAAAAACATCTGTTGAAATTCAAAATAAATCCACTGAATTGTATTGCTTTCTTAAAACAATTCAATATTGCCATGGATATGATATTTCTGAGGAAGCAGCCATATGTGAATGAAAGATGTTCTTCTTTTTTTTTATAAAATGCTTTTAAAACTTCCTGTAGAAACAAAAACTCAAATAAATGCATAAACTTAAGAACGTTTTCCAGGCATCTTTTATGTTACTATAGCTCCCATTGTATATAGTGGGTATGGATACTTATTATATCCCATCATTATTATACTTCCCCAACAGAAAATGTGTTTCCCCTGGTAAAAATACATTTCACCTATTATCTCTTCCTTTTTCACTTCTGCACTAAACACCATAGCCTTTGTCGTCATATGACTTTTCTGAATGTAAGTGAGTAAAAAACAAAGAAATGATATATTCGGTTAAGTTTTAGACAAGTTTGTTGAAACTAACCAACACCAGTCTGAAATTGATTAGTTAACAGTTCATGCCGTGTTGTCGCCAGAGAACGGCAAATTTTGGCTGTGTAGTCTTGGGTTTATTCCACATGAAACCTGGACAAACTTTGATGATATTCCTGTTGTGTTGAGAGTTAACATAACATAACTTTATTTAGGTGTCAATGTGATAAGCTAATTGAAGCTAATTGGGGACACTAAGGGAATAGTGGTTGATTGTCCTCAAGATTACTTAACAATTAATGAATAAGGCTGGGTATCTTATGAAGAATTATGCATTTTGAGGAGGGTGTTATCCGTTGAGACTGTAGGCTTTCGTATCATACGAAGAATTATAGCGATCTTTGTGCATTAACCTGCAAGGAAGCTGCACTTTTGACGTCACCGGTTGATTAATTGCAAAATTCTTCCAAATTTGGGCACCAGTAGCTGGTTATGGTGAATTGTGCATGTTAGCCAATCAGAATCGGGAAAATATTTTGAATGAATAATGAAATAATTTATCAAGAGGTATCAATAATAATTAGTCGTTTGAATAAAGGGTATGTCATGGAAATTTCACTGTTACTGGCAGCATTTTTGTGGGTCAGATTTTAGAATTTTACAGTATGTCAATGAAATTTTTTTTTTCAGCTCTCGGGCCTCGCTCTGATTGTGGTTGGTGCAGTCATCAAGGCAAAATATGGCGACTTTGTTGAAATAACTACTAGCAGTCTGACAACAGGACCAGTCTTTCTCATCATCATCGGCGTCATTGTGGCCATTGTTGGATTTTTAGGATGCTGTGGAGCATACAAAGAAAATTACTGTATGGTTACCACGGTAAGTGCTATGTGGAAGGGTGAAGGGGGGGGGGGGGGGGTGGGTAAAACCCCAAGGGGAATTAGGGGAAAGGGGGGCTCTTTGGTTTGGAATGAAATCCATTTTTTGAAGCGTAAAGCACCAAGATTTTTTTATTCTTTCCCCTTGGGGTGGGACCCGGTTTAACGCTTTAACCTTTATTTGTTCTTTTTTGTGTTAAAGGCAAGATCGGAAACGGAGGTGTGTAGTTGAGTGGGGTTTAGAGGTGTTCTTTTCCAATTGTTTTTTGGGATGGGTGAGGGAAAAAAAAAAAAATTAATTTTTGGGTACCAGGGAAAGGGGCTTGGGGAAGGGGGGAGGGGGGGGGGGGGCGTTGAGTAAAAGCCCAAGGTGCATTAGGAGCAAGTGGTGCTCTTTGGGTTGGAATGTAATCCATTTTCTGAAGCGTGAAGCACCATGAATTGTTGATTCTTTCCCCCTTGGATGGGATCCGAGTTAACGCTTTAACCCTTATTATTAAAATTTATTTTCTGATTTGGTACCCTTATACCTTTTCTACTGAAGTAGTGAAGAGAAATTGTGGAAATATCAGTTCTTTATATTATTTTTGTGTGATCATGTCCTTAATTCTTATCACCACTGTGTTTTATAAAGCATTGATATTACAAGGAGAAATTTGATGCTGCTTAAGGGTTAATTACAGGGATATCCCCAGCAGAATGACGCCGCTGCCAATGTATACACCTGGGATTAGAGAGACGAAGTGCACCAAAGTTTTTTGTTTAAGAAGATGATGTGATGACAAGGCTCGAACCCTTACTTACAGATCCTGTCCTACTTGTTACGTACTGTTTAAAAAATGAGCGGGAGTGTATTATCAGGTTTAAAAACTCGAGAGGAAGCCAAGTTATTACACCTGATAATACATGACTGCGAGTTTGTTAAACAGCTTCAACATCTCTGATATATATCAACTCATTCTTGCACTAAAATTTAGATTTGGGCTGATTTTGGTCTAAAAGATTGGACGTTAAGTTTAGCCGTGTCTTTATCAGATATAACAACTCTCGTTAAACATTAATTAAGTTTTGAACTGCTGTTAAAACTTGCCTCCATTAAGCCCTAGGTGGTTGGGGGTGTGTGTGGGGTGGTCCACTATTATAAAAATGATATGGAGCTGTGTGAACACCTTTCTTTCTTGGGTTTGAAATGAGTCTTAAGGTTTAAGCTTTGAGGGAATGGAATGAGGCCCTCTAAGTGACACCTGGTCTAAATTCAAAGTCACCGTTTGATTCTTAAGCACATGGAAGAAAAGACAAATGCAAGGACAATCTGGCAGTTCATCAGAAGTCACCTGGGACTCCTTTAGTAATGGAGGGGCCTGTGCAGAACAAAGCTTATAATGGATGTGATGCCAAATTCTCCCGCTTTCTTTTCAGTTTGCTATATTACTGGTAATCATTTTCATCCTGGAGATTGCAGCAGGTGCCTTGGCCTATGCCTTCAAAGATAAAGTAAGTTCTTCAGTTCTGTTGGAGCAACATACATATATATACAAAACATGGCTGTTGACAAACCTGGTTGGCATCCAACTGGATCAATCCCCATAACCCTATTCCTAACCTTCTGGCATTTGGTGAAATACACAGGTTGATCTGATCCGGTGCGATCTAGCTGTTATTGATGCCTACAAAGCACTGTGTGTTTACCCACTTTTCTCATAAGCGCATAGAAAAACTACAATATTAACCTTATGCTGACACCATTTTTTATTTGTCATAGGAGCACAATTTAGGACGTTCCTATTGCTAAATAAAATAAAATAAATAAATAAATAACGATTTGCAGGTAGCACATCCACATAGTGGTTCTTCGTCTACCTGATTCCCGGTCGAGTAGGAATTTGGAAATGTTGGTTTTTGAGGAGAGGGGAAAACCGGAGTACGTGGAGAAAAACCTCTCGGAGCAAAGGAAAGAACCAACGACACAAACTCAACCCACATATGGCATCGATGCTGGGATTTGAACCTGGGCCACATTGGTGGGAGGCGAGTGCTCTCACCACTGCGCCACCCTTGCTAAATATTCACCGTAATGTGCTTTGGGTGCATATTGGGCCCCTGTTAATAATCTATTTATGCGCCATTTTTATACTTATACGCCATTCATGTGTAGCGTGGACCCAATGCAAAAATGGCTGCGAGATTAATATTCTTGTGTTTGAATTAAACTTAGCCTGACTAGCCTTGCTTGAGATAAGGTATTCTTTGAATTTTGTACTTAAGAATGAGGCTAGTTAAGGCTTTATTTGAATATGAACAACAGAATATGAAACTACTGTGGCCATTTCCTCTGCTTTAGGCCTAGTGAAATAATGACTTACACACACTGTGTAGCTGCACCCGTGTTCCGCCCTTTTTTACATCATGTATGTGTCACTGATTTCTGCTCATGCGCACTAGTTTTGTTATGTTATCGACCACGCGGTCCGATGTAGAGCCCAGAAAGGCGTAATTTTTACCTTTCTGCTTGCTGTTTTCCAGTTTTTCTGTTTACCAATTTATTTGTACATCTGTATATCTTAAATTTGATAGAGTCACTTCTTTAGCGATTTGGAGATGTAGTACGTGTATGGATTTGTGATTAAAGCTATGATAATCTGTTCAAGTAAAATGGGTGTTTTGGATTTCGGACCCGCGCTGGCATACACTGACTTGCTGATTTTAATATCTTTCTTGTTGTTAATTTAGCTTGAGGGTTATGTGAAAGAGGGGCTTGAAAAAGGTGTTGACAAGTATGCTACCGATAAGGTTATCCAGAAGGCTATGGATAAAGCACAGAAAGAAGTAAGTTGCATGGTTTTTAATCACAAGTGGCCAATACTTTTGCCATCTCTGTTAGCCTTACTACCAAGATACTTGTTGTATTTTGATCACAAGTGACCAATACTTTTGCCATCTCTGTTAGCCTTACTACCAAGATACTTGTTGTATTTTGATCACAAGTGACCAATACTTTTGCCATCTCTGTTAGCCTTACTACCAAGATACTTTTTATATTTTGATCACAAGTGACCAATACTTTCTGCCATCTCTGTTAGCCTTACTACCAAAATACTTGTTGTATTTAATTTTTAATTATTAACTGGTAAATAAGAAATATTTACTTCAGTATTAATAATGTGTTTGGGTTGAGTAAAAAACATATAGTCTAAGATTTTTGTGTATGTGCCACTAGTATCACTGCCTGAATCCTTATTGAATCTCCAAACTGTTTTTGGATTGTTGCTTTATCAAAATGTGATGCAAGCCTATTAATAATAATTTGACGGGATTTGCATAATCTGTGCCACAGACAAAACTAAACCTCTGGGCCCAGTTGTTCAAAGGCTGATTAGCACTTAACCCAGGGTTAAATTTAACCCTGGTTTCCTTTTTCTTATGTTCAAAAGTATTTTCTCAAATCTCGCACTAACCCTAGGTTATCTTAACCCAGCTTTGAACAACTCGACCCTAGTTAAGTTTGACTATCAACCAGCGCTGAAATTCTTGTTCTAGGCCCCTAACTTTTACCCGGATTAGATTACTCACAATGCATGTGGTTGGCCTGTTAAAAGAGCCATTATCTGATTGTCAATCAGGTTGAAGAGAAGTTTAAAATGCACTGTTGATTCCATTGGGGGCCCAGGACTAGGGTATTGGTGCTGTTTGATAGTCTTTATTAATCAGGGTTAGATTATGTCTGTGACATAGGTTGGATTTGTATGGCCTCATGGTGGTTGTATTCATGGGATTCTACTGTCTGTCTTTTTCTTGTAGTTTGCTTGCTGTGGGGTTGATAATTACACCGACTATTTCAAGGCTGGCAATGGTACAGTATTTCCAGAATCTTGCTGCAAAAAAGGTGTAACTGGTTGCCCAACAACTGTGAGTGACGCAAAGAAAAATCCAAGCAAGTTGAACTCAAAGGTAAGTGCATGATGTTAGGTGTTTCCTCAAAGATATTTTAGTACTTGAAACTTGGGTTGCAGTGGACAAGTCAAATGGGGCATGGCCGGAGACAAAGTATTGTTGTAGAATGTACTAAAACTCTGTTTAGCAAACACGGTCATAAAGCAAAAAAAAAAGTTGAAAATTTTGTTGTCAACTTCAGAGCAAATTCCTTTCAATTTTCTTCCTCATAATCAATTTTTAATTCCTGCTCAGTTTGATGTTTTCAAGATTAATCTTGCTGTCCTACTTTCAGGGTTGTCTGTCAGAACTTGAAAAGTACCTTAAAGATCACATTGTTGTTGTTGGTGGAGTTGGTATCGGTATTGCTTTTATTCAGGTTTGTAACTTAATGTGTTCTTGTACTGTATCTATTGAAGGGTGTCAACTTCAAAGTAATAACTTAAGTCAGATGTAGTGCTTGCAGCCTCTGGTCCCTGTCAGGACTGAGTGAGCTGTCATATTGTTTTCCCCCACTATCCATCTCTTGAACACAGTCAAACCTGTATTAACCCATTAAGTCCCAATAGTGACCAACATTGACCAACATCATTTTCTCCTAACAATATCCATACATAGTCAAGAGATATGGTTATGAGAGGTATTAAAATGATCACCAAAGAGAAAATGCCTTGATCTTTTCTTTAATTCTCTCAACTAATTCTTAAAGGAAGTGTATAGAGATCATTTTGGAGAATTTGTATGCGGATATTTGGGGCTTAAAGGGTTAAGCAGTCACCCTTTGGGAATGGCTTACTGACACTGTTTAATACAGGTTTAACAAACCTGAGAGTTGTTGAAGAAAATGGAAAAGAATAACCTCATAGTGTCTCTACCTCTTCTTATTCCAAAAGAAAGGAAGTAAAAGACTACTAACCAACATGCCACTGTATCTGTTGCAGTTAATACAGTGTATCTTATCTAAGTGACAGTTTAACCCGTTAAGCCCCAATATCCATAGGCAAATTCTCCAAACTGATCTCTATACATTTCTTTAAAGAATGAGTTGAGAGAATTTGAGTAAAGATCAAAGCATTTTCTCTTAGGTGATCATTTAATTAATTCTCACAACCTAGTCTCTTGACAATCTATGGATATCATTAGGAGAAAATTGATGTTGGTCACTATTGGGACTTAAAGGGTTAATAGAGGAGAGAACAATGAAATATAAGTTGTAGGGATGTTGGGAAAGGTGACCCTGACCGCTAAATTCAGGTCAGTTGATAAGTGAGCACTTAATAGAGGGTNAAGAGATATGGTTATGAGAGGTATTAAAATGATCACCAAAGAGAAAACGCCTTGATCTTTTCTTTAATTCTCTCAACTAATTCTTAAAGGAAGTGTATAGAGATCATTTTGGAGAATTTGTATGCGGATATTTGGGGCTTAAAGGGTTAAGCAGTCACCCTTTGGGAATGGCTTACTGACACTGTTTAATACAGGTTTAACAAACCTGAGAGTTGTTGAAGAAAATGGAAAAGAATAACCTCATAGTGTCTCTACCTCTTCTTATTCCAAAAGAAAGGAAGTAAAAGACTACTAACCAACATGCCACTGTATCTGTTGCAGTTAATACAGTGTATCTTATCTAAGTGACAGTTTAACCCGTTAAGCCCCAATATCCATAGGCAAATTCTCCAAACTGATCTCTATACATTTCTTTAAAGAATGAGTTGAGAGAATTTGAGTAAAGATCAAAGCATTTTCTCTTAGGTGATCATTTAATTAATTCTCACAACCTAGTCTCTTGACAATCTATGGATATCATTAGGAGAAAATTGATGTTGGTCACTATTGGAACTTAAAGGGTTAATAGAGGAGAGAACAATGAAATATAAGTTGTAGGGATGTTGGGAAAGGTGACCCTGACCGCTAAATTCAGGTCAGTTGATAAGTGAGCACTTAATAGAGGGTGACCGTTAAATATAGGCCTGCTCAATACAGGTGTGACTGTAAACTGGTTTTGTAAATCCATACCTGCCAACCCCCCTGAGTACAAAAATCTGGTGACGTCTAGAAGAAATCTTTGCATTGTAAGAATGTCATTTTCGACCATGTCTGAATCCTCTCCAAAGTCACCAGAAGGCCTTCCCAATGTCCCCAGCGTCGATAACAGTGTGCGAAAACTGCGTTAACTTTCTACCATATATCGTGCAATTTGATTGGTTGGTTTCTGACCAATTATGATACTTGTTAAATATATATCAATTTGATTGCTCTGTTTTACGTTTCCAGATTGAGAACAGCTCAAATAAGAACACTAAATCCACTTCTTCTTTTATTTTCCTTTTTGTGACATCTCGAATATAATGAAATTAGTGAAAAAAAATTTGAAAAAGGCCACGGTAGGTATTTCGCGGGAGATTTGGTGCTCTAACGAGGATACCGGGAAATGTGATGAAAAACTTGGGAGACTCCAGGCTTCCCGGGAAAACAGGGAGAGTTGGCATTTATGTAAATCTTTCACACTGTAAGGTTTAAACAAACTGTTTGTTGGTCTTATTTTTCAGCTGATTGGCATCATATTTGCCTGCTGCCTCATGAGATCCATCAAGAAGGAATATGAAGTCATGTAATGCCGACATGCATGCTGTAAATCAGCAGCTACGAAGAGTGGAAGTAATTTAAAATACCATTCAGCTCTAGTTTCTTTGCTTAGTTTTAAAGTAATAGGGGTGGTGACTTGTATGTTCAAAGGCTTGGTTCTTGAGGAATTTTTGGACCTAAATCTTGCTGTTTCCTTATGTTTAGAGTTTTTCAACCTTGGCCTCAATCAGAAGGAGTCTGTGATTTTATTGTTAACCATCCCTAGTAATGATGATGAAGTTGTACGCGTAACATGTTAGCATGCTTGCGGTCATTTTCTAAAAAAAAAGATTGCTTTCTTGACATTTGGTTGTGGTGTCTGAAATTTTTTTGGAAGACAGTGATGTTTCTTACGGAACTGCAAACTATCAAATGTCCCATTCTTGCACTTTCCCCCCTTCTTACATATTCTGCTTCGTCTGATGATAGAGGAAAAAAACTGCAAACATCCTGATCATGTTAGATAGCATTAAACATATAAATTCTCGTTTCCACTTTCACTACATTCTTTGATACTGAGTAGGGAGAAAATGATGATACCTCATATTACCTCCCTTTGAAGGTGTCTAACCAGGTAACCCAGCTATATGTCAAAACTTACTTACCTTGTAAAATGTATCTTAATTGTAGGTTAGTCAGTTCCATGTGTTCTTTTGACAATAATAATGGGTTAGAATTTTGATTTTTTGCCTCTTAGTAGGTTTAATTCGCATCGTTGTGTCCAATTAAAAATATTTATAACTTTTTGCTCGTTTGTGGCGTGGTACAAAAGAAAGAACTTACAGCTCAAGGTCTCAGACCTTGTACATTCTGAAGGGGTTAAGAGAAAACTTGCCAGTGAACAAAGGAGTGGATGGTACCAATACTTGGTGTAATGAAAGAAAAGAAGTCGTCTTGAGGTTTAGGGATGAATATTTCATTACTTTAATGCTTATTCTTTCAAGCCTCAGAGCCAAGAATGAATTCTAATGTACATCCAAATTTGTCTGTTGGGTGGTGGAGGTGAACATGGAGCGTGATGGGATTGTAATAGGAACCTCTTCTCTTAATGTTTTCTATATGTGCTTTTCAGGCAATTTTAGCTCAAACTCCTGTACTAGCTTCGTTGGGAAATTGTTATTGGTTGATTTTGTACTAGTTGGTGATTTGTTTTCAATATGACGGTGTAATTTAACTGATCAAAGAGAACAATAAAACCGTGATCAATCCAACCCAATCAATCCAATCCAATCCATCTGTTGATTAAACATACCAGCTGTAAGGTGACCATTTTTAAATATACTGGTGGAGATCATATTGGCCAGTGGTTAAATATGAAATACCCTCCGCATTGGGCAGGAGCACCCAACGACGATTTCCTCATTTCCTCCTAAATGCATTGAAAACACTTTTTAGGCTACCAGAGTACTTTTAGATCCCTAGAAATGTATTCTAATTGCGCTAAAAATTTGTTATCTGTTCGGTCATCCTAGGGCAACGTGAGTCTTTTCGAAATTACAAGGGCTTCAACATTATTTTCCCGAAAATTTTTGCTGCAATTTTAAGTTTCACAAAAGTGAGAATTTTTCTGATTCCTCTCTGCATCGCGTTTTCAGTTTCGAAAATTTTAGGTTTCCTTTCTCTACGAAAAATAGCTTAACCTGGGGAGTGAAATGAAAAAAATTAAAGTTCAGAAAAACGTAGGGAATTTGTTAGATAAGCTTCGAAAATTGTACATGAATGGAACGGTCATCTAGAACTTTTTAGCCTTCCTCAACCTCTAGAAAGTTCTAGGCATTTTTTGCTCCTCCGAAGAGATATTCAACAGAAAATGGTCATTGGGTGCCCCTGATTAGACGGAAAAAAAATCGGCGAGCCCCCCTGCGCCGTTATTTCTCTTTTTCGACCCTGTTTTAGTGTTTTCCCAGACTGTAGAGCCTAATTTACAATAGTATTCTTGCATAAATCGGACACACCCTTCTCCCTAGGCGTTCTCTGCTCGGTCAATCCTGGACTCTACCGTGAGCTGTGACGTCACCGAGAGACAACGGGTGAAGAGAGAACGCCTAGGGACTAGGCTGAATCGGACACACCCTTTCAATCATCAAAAGCGGCCGACAATGTTTTCTGCCGTGCGAACTTGAATGACGGTACCGCTCGCCTTTTAGTCTTGTATCGACATTTTTCCTTTTAACTTGTTCACCTCGACAGAAACGCCACCGAAAAGGCTAAGAAATAACCTGAAATAACAAAAAGAAAAAAAAAACTAACCGGTGCCTTCGACGTAGGCGAGCTGAGAAACGCGTAAAACGTTAACAACGGTTACATATTACTTTTTGTTCGCCAGTCGACAAGTAATAAACTGTTTCGGTCGATCTGAATGTGCTAAAGCAAGGTATGTATAATAATTTGCTTTTCGATAATAAATCTTTGTAGTGAAAAGTTATTAATGTATTTTCAATCCATTTGACTGATTTACATGTTTTGTTTTTGGTAGAGGAATGATTTTTTTTTGTCCACATACAAAAAGGAAACATTAATATTATTAAACCTTGTTACATCATTTATTCTATCAAAACTTATACTTTTCGTAACGTTTAACACGCGCATTCTTTAGCGGCAATCACTTATCTGTTATTTTCTCGGAACACGCTTCGTTATTCTGGTTGTCTGAGGTTTTTTAACAAACTGACAAGAAAGGGGAAAACTTCGACAACGAGGGGAAACGTCCCAAGAGCCTGAAACTTTGGACGCCGTTTATTTAATCTTAGATATTTGGAAATTAAGATAAATAACGGGAACAGAATCGCAAACGGGAAAAAAAGAAATTGGTTTTTATAAGCATAACTGCACGTGCGTCACACTTTTTGGTTCATTTCTTTGCGGTTCTCCTGATGCGGCGTTCTATGGACGACTTTCTAATCCAAGTCCAGGGGAATTAGCGCGCTGTATCTGATAAATTTATAGAATTGGAATGATGGTGATATCGTTTAAAAGAATGCGAACTCACTTTATAAGTCAAACTTTTGTTGTCGTTCTTCGTAGTCTGTAACTCACAATTTTGAAGATAGACCTCTGGAGCCATGCGCGGTAACGTTTAGAAAGATTGGTAAAAAGAAAGATAGAAATTCGAAAGTAATAAATTTACGGTTTCCTGAGTTCTAGCCTTGTTTTACTTAACTGAAATGTTCGCTGAATTCCTTTGCACTCGTGTAATCAGCTTATGTAAAACGCAATCCCAATGACTCAATGAAGGCTGTGACTAGAACAGACACGAATCTACTTTATATATCACAGATTATAAAAAAGACCGTATAAGGCTTATAATCACACTCTGATTCATTTTTCGCATTAAGTTACAGTTTGCGTGGACCCGTTGTTATAAACTGTTTGCCAAAGGCAATGTTTCATCACCGAAGAGACACGCCAGGCTATGTTCCCACGACTTCCTCAGCACAATGGTCAGGTAAAAATATACGGGTCTCGTTATCTCCAACTGATTTTATCAGCTGAAATAATTAACTTTGACAGCATATGAAAAGTTAAGGTGCAAGACCACTGCAAAAAACCGTGTACGATCAATCTTGCTCTCCACGTTGGATCAAAAACGATCGTGAACAGTCAAAGTTAATAAGAAGTATAAATTATTGTCAAAAAGAAAAATGCAAGGACTTTATATCAAGCAACGTGAGAAGATTGTAGTTACGATATTCGACCGGCCAATACCAGTCTTCAACAGGTTTATTAGGAAGATCACCAGCTTAATATGCAGTACTACAATGGGCGGAAGTGACGTAGTATAGTGTTTGTTGCTCAAATGTTGAAATCGTCATCGTTATGGATAAGCCTACTAGAAGTCCTGGTTCAGACTGGACAGAATCTATACGTTTTCGTGGTAACTAACAAACAAACGAAAAAGGACAAATTACCATAACTGTAGGCGGAATTTAAATAACCATTTTTTCTTTTCGTTGCCTCAGGATATCTCAGGAGCACGCTAGCGGAACTTGCAATTAAAGAGCCTGATGACGTAGAAGAAGAGGCGACATCAGAACAACTGACGGCAGAGCAGCTCGACCAATCAGACCGTGAAAGAGATGCTTCTTGTTCCTCGGGCAGATACGAGGTGAAATAATGAACAGGCAAATAATTGACCTGCAAGACACTGTCAAATCACGATATTTTGCGATAACCTAGTTCAATAATTGTTTTATCATTCGGTCACTCTCTGAAAGGTCTGTGAAACGATCTGCCATTTTCACGCAAGCGCGATCGCAAGATGGAATACGCATGGTTTTATTTACGCATGAGCAGAATATTAATTTTTGCAGCCTAGGTCAAACACAGTTCTCAGAACGAAACCAAAATGCGTTTTCCCGGGCTCAGCTACGGGTATTGTTTTCTTGGTTTTGATTGGTTCATTTAATAGACTACCTTTGAGGGGATTGGTTTATTTATAAGTATATCTATTGTATCCATGGTAACATGGCAAAGTAACCACTCTGAAGGACCAGAAGGCTCTTTTTAGCGCTGTTTTTTCTACATGTATCTCAAACACAAACACACTGAGCTAATCCCGTCTTAGTTCATTAACTAAGACCTAATATATAATTCAAACTACCTTGGCACTCGAGAGCAATTAAACATTATTTTTCGGAAGACGGTCAGCGTTCGGTGGCCTCGGGTGGGGTTGAGGTGACCGTCTGGCAACGGTTTTGATCAAAAGTAAACAACCCAATGCTTCTCTTTTGATAAGCATCTGATCTCGTGCCCAGATCTCACTCCGCCTTACACTAAAAAGTGACATCCTTTTGCTATTTGCAGCAAAATCGCCCTGGTTATGTAAGAAGTCTCGTCGCATCACGTAGGGACACACCAGCGTATGTATACGAATCGAACACAAGGATAAAAAGTAAGTATTAAACAAATTAGTCAGGTTATTAACACCCTGTTAGCAGAGTCTTTCTTTCCCTTGCTATTGCTGCCAAACGAGTTGAAAACCTGTCTTGTAGAAAATCAGGTTGTTGCAAGTTACGTGAATACTGACTTCTGATTGGATAAAATTACGCAGGAGCTTTGCGGGAGCTATTCCAGCACGCCATACCAGAAAGTTACGTCACTGTTTGTAGTTTGCCTTGGGTTGGTAAAACGCGCAATTATGTGCAGATTTTTTGTAAAAAGTAGAGCCTCTCTCCGATTTCTGCAACAACTTTTCGCCACCAACCCAACCTGATTTGATGCAAGACAGCCTTTGATTCGTGGGAGGTATAACGCGCAAAATTCAGAACATTGCCATTCAACTAATTTTGCAGTAATGTTGCATAGCAAGTTGAAGTTTTTGGTTGCCCGTTACTTTTTACTGTACCGTTATTTTGCATAAAGTCGAGTATGACCTTTGTTGAAAATGTGCTGCTTATTGTTAAGATACAGTATTGAACCCAGGCCTAATAGCCGTGCGCTTAAATCAGCCAGCTCAGTTACTTTGACGCTGTTCAAAAGAGTCTTTACCGACGTTTCGGCAATGCTGCCTTCTTCAGGGTACAAGACTAAATACGGTTGTGGCTAATTTAACGAACTTTTTAACGGTATCTAGTCTTGTACCCTGATGAAGGCAGCATTGCCAAAACGTCGGTTAAGACTCTTTTGAACAGCGTCAATTTTAAAATTTTCAAATAAACATTAAGTAACTACGCTGCGCAGGGCTTTTAATCTTTATTACACTAGTTCAATTACTTCCATCAGTTTATCGATTACCAATAAACGAATGTTCGCACTCGGAAAACCGGTTTGACCAGAATGAACGTAGGCTTGACACGATTCAGGCCAGCCCGACTCCTTTTCTCCTCTTCACTGAATATGATAATTCTCTCAAAAAACTTTAACGGCTGACAAAGTTTACCAGCAGAAAAATGTTGATTTCGAAAAGTAGAAAGTACTATTAAGCATCAAGATTAAGCATTCTTGGTCTAGCCTATCAAATTTACCCTCAGTGAAGTTGAAAAGTGAAAACTACGCTAATGAACTTCAAACTTATGCAGGTGCTTTTAAATGCGGCGGTGCCGAGAGCTTAATCCCGGAGGAAGTGGAAACTAAAAGGGAAGAAAAAATTGTGGAGAAGCTGAAGTCCAAAAGCAAAAAAGATAGGCGGAAATGTAAAGAAGTGGCAAATAAGAAACCAGAGGTTAGTAAACAGAGCTTTCGTAGCAGGCGCTTAGAAGTAATATGGTTGCGAGAAAGCACGAGGCAGGCAACGGAGACACGCGAGGGAAGAGGGAGCTCCCTATCCCCTCGCGTGTCCTCCTTGCGCGACCGTTCGTTCTTACGCTCATACATAGCGCCTATTTTATGCAGGCTAAGTAAAACAGGAAAATACTTGTGACCAAATGAAATGACCTGGCTCTGAGACCAGAATGACACCTCATTACCTTACGCTTGCGCAGAAGTCCTTAGAAGGACAAAAAATTGTCCGTGGTCGCCACAATCTCATCCCCATATCTCTTCTACTCACGAAAGTTCAGTGGAGAATGTAGCTACCACTGCCCGAGGTTATGGCTGTGCGCACATGTGATGTACTCGGCGCCGTGCTCGTATTTGAGAGGCAGCCTCCTCCTCAGGCGCTTCGTTTTTCGCAGGGCAGAGGCGAGCACGAAACGCGAGTGACTGGTGATGAACCGCAAGGGACCATGGGAAGGGTACAGACGGCGGGCGAAGCGTTGTCTCCTTCCCGCCTCCCTTTGCCCGCACATCGAAAGAGAGACGTCTGGGTACGAGGCAGTTTGAGAGGCCTGCGCGAGAATGGTGTAGCCCTGTTTGTGGCATCCCTCTTGTATACACTCGATGTAGGTCGACAGTTGCTCTTAGCCTGACCTAGTCATTTGTATTTAAGACCCTGAAGAAGGGAGGCCGTGCCTTCCGAAATATTGGTAACAAAAAATATATATTCCCGACTCTGGTAAAATACGCCTTGCTTCTTTTGCTCGATAGTATAGTTTATAGCTGATTAGATACTTTATAAGGATCCGGTCTGTCTACTTTGTAACGTTGGTCCTTACTTCCCAAACTGAAGCTCTTGACAGAAACGAGGCTGATGAAGTTCTCTATTTCGCAGGCTCCAAGACGTAAAACTTGCGTCGGTTCTACCGAAGCCCCAGCTTTCGGTAAGTTTTTTTTTTGCTATTTTCGTAACTACACTAATATAAACATTTACAGCCTATCTTTTAGTTGTTCCCGTCCCGCGGGCGAGTATGTCACGCCCGTAAGTTACTAAAGCCGGTCACGTGTGCGTTCAAAACTGCTAAAAGAGAAAGCCTGGGTGCTAGACAGTGAGCCATTTTGCGTTATCTCGTTTATTCATATTCATTCATTTGTTCTGTTTCAGATCACTTGGCCCAAACTAATCCAAAGGCTAAATCCAAGAGCGATTGAACTTGATAAGTCAGAGACCTTTACTTAAGTCGGACTCTTGAACAAATAATGGATGCAATATTTACATTTTGATTGCTTTGAATTTAATTTAGAGGTCATCATTGTTTTTTTTTTTCATTTCAGTTTAACTTTAACTTAACTTTTTTGTATTTTACAACAAAATTTATTAAACAGATAAGTCCACAGAGTTCTTTTTTAACTTGTCTTTGAAGCGTCTTGTAATGTCCCCAATTCCTCGTTAGACAGCAATTTTGAACATAACATTTGTGACAGGATGAAATTTTTCAACATACAATAAGAGTCGATATGTATTCAGAGGCTTCAGATGTGCCTGGTTGTTTAATGTCCTACATTTTGCAGCCACGAATATTATTATTATGTTATTATGATCTTCTGCGTACTTAAAATAGTCTCTTTTACTTTCATTTTGTTCTCTAACGACAGTCCAAAATCTACAGAGCACTACCGACACTGAGCCATGATTACAAAGTAATCAGACATAAATAACAAAATATACTAATTGCTATTATCCGCTTAGCTGAATGACTTTAAACATACTTTTTTGATCTTTTACAATCATCAACACATTGACTGAAATTCTTCTTGCATTTCTGAAAACCTGCTGCATTGTTTGGCTTGATTTTATCGAGGCAGGAAATCTTAACATTTGCCTGGCATGTTGTTCTACATGGATTTAACACACTCGGAGGACCCTGTCTTTTTTCGCGCAGCTGGGGCCGTCAAGCTCATTAAACTCAACAGAAAAACGGAGACCGTTAGAAGCCAGAGGAGTGGAGACTTCATGGTAATACGATGAACAACCTGGAATGAAAACTAAAAAAAAAATGACCGGGCCATAAGTTCAATTCCTTAAGCTTTGACGTCCGCAGTCCGTCCGCCCATTTTTCGCTTTTCCCAACCTTTTCCTTGTGAATTTAACTGCAGAATTACTACGACCCCCGCGATGACAAAGGACAGCTTATTTTCGTAACGAAAGACGTAAAATTGAAGAGGTGAAGAGTTCCTGTTTGCTTTCTTTAGTATGTGTGGTATGGTTTCATTACAAATATTTACAGCAGTGAAACATACGAGCGTGCAAGAAACGAACAATTAATTAAAATGAAATCAAAACAAAATAGTGTGTTGTCACTTACCCTTAAAACGTCAATTGCTTCACAACCTCTTGCCACGAAAGGGGCGAAAAAATTTTAGCAGTCTTCTCGTAATTTGACCGAAAATGACATTAAATTCGATCAAGCTGCTTAAACAGGAACGCACTATTGGCGGGTTATGGCAAATCAAGCTAGTGGATGGATAAATATCTGATTGGTTTGACCCATCATTGACTAGGAGCTGATATGGATAAGTGAAATGTCAAAGAGCTGTCTGTTGGTTTGCGGGGTTGAAATCGCTTCGATAGATTTTTCTGTACGAGTCGAANGCAGTGAAACATACGAGCGTGCAAGAAACGAACAATTAATTAAAATGAAATCAAAACAAAATAGTGTGTTGTCACTTACCCTTAAAACGTCAATTGCTTCACAACCTCTTGCCACGAAAGGGGCGAAAAAATTTTAGCAGTCTTCTCGTAATTTGACCGAAAATGACATTAAATTCGATCAAGCTGCTTAAACAGGAACGCACTATTGGCGGGTTATGGCAAATCAAGCTAGTGGATGGATAAATATCTGATTGGTTTGACCCATCATTGACTAGGAGCTGATATGGATAAGTGAAATGTCAAAGAGCTGTCTGTTGGTTTGCGGGGTTGAAATCGCTTCGATAGATTTTTCTGTACGAGTCGAAGAAGTGGCAGGATGTCTTCTCCACAGGTTCGCCCAAAGCTGAGCGGGAAGCACGGATTTCAAACGCGGGGGGCTGGGGACGAGCGAGAGGCGCGAGCGGGGGGTGATGGGAACGAGCGAGAGGCGCGAGCGGGGAGTGATGGGGAGGGAAAATCCCTGTTCTCCCTTCGTTCCCGCTTTCCCAATAACCCCTTTTTACAGTTGCAGGTGAAAACGAGGCTGGAGTTGACCTTGCTTTGATACAGCCCTTCCTGCTTTCTTATGTAAATCATGTCTTTCTTATGCTAACTAGTATTTTTAAGCAAAATTTACATTAGAAAAGGATCGAGGTTTTTATGAAAACAAGGTCAACCTCAGCCTCAAGTTGACTCAAAGGCTAGGACACTAAGCACACAACTGTGAACTGGCCTATTAGGAAACGTCACTCGAAAGTGAATTTGCGCTATTTCGAATTTCATTGCTATTATTCCACCAGGCTCAATTTTTCAACTGTTGGCGAATTTTCCTGGAATTGAATTCTTAAAGACCTTACTGATCCAAGTGTAGAAATAAAGAAGAAACTCGTCGTCTTGTGTTAGGTCTGTAAACGTGAAACTAGAAATTTTCCATCAAAGTGGTGCAGTGAGGGCAAAGAAATGCATCAAAAATTGATGCACGTGCATAGTTGATGTGCAGAGCTATAAGTTTTTGTTGCTGTCGCCTACTTTGCCTAGCTTATCTCCAAAGCAATCAACAGCGAGGGACTGGGGACGAGGTAGGTGGCTAATTTTATGTAAAATGAGTGTTTCATATCATTTTGCTGCGCTTTCTTGTAATGAACTTAAAAAAACATTAACTGCGTATTGAGACATTTTTTTCTATTCTTGGGGTTTTGTAATTGTTGGTCTATGTTGCAGATAGTTTGACTAAAAAGGATGAAACAAAGAAATGAAGAGACGCGATGAAGGCTGATTCGCCAACATAAAGATAAAATGGTATTTTCTTACTTGTTCAAAATGTTCCACAAATTATTACAGAACAAGACAATGTATAGCAACTGCAATGTTTTATATCTTGGCGTAAAAACTGAAATCTGGCGTTATTTTTTCTACTCTTCTTCTTCCTCTTCTTCTTCTTGTTCCTCTGAATCCCACTCTTTCCCTTCTGGTCGATCGAGGTCACCATTCTTACATTTCCGTATGCACTTTCTCCAACGACGCCCATAAATGTTCAAGCATCCGTCAAGGCACTCTTCGTCTTCGTCTCTGCATCGTTTTTGGCACCAGTCTCGACAACGCCACTGGCACGGATCTTGATCTGCTTCAGCCTGGGCATGCGCATCAAACAAGTAATCCCATATGTGGTCCCTTTTACTTGGTTTCTCCGCTTGAGGGACGAATCGCTTAATCACGAAAGGGCTCCCTCTTAATGCCCTTTTCTCAGCTTGTGGGACATCCGAACGGACAAGTAATGACTGAGTAATAACCAAAAGGAGAAGGACAACGCAGAAAAAAATTTTCATCTAAAGAGAAAAATAAAAGTCTGATGTTAAACCTCGGGGTACCCTAGTTAGATCACTGGCGAGACGCGTAAAGAGCAAAGTGCTCAATTTCTGGCCTCTTCGCGAATCGTTTTCTCGGCTTCGCCGCTCAATCCTGTTGCCCCCGAAGAGAAGGATCAAATCTTCTGGCACCCAGAGTACCTCCGGGCCATTCTTTTTAGAGCCCGTCATTTCTTTTGGTCACGTTTGTAGTCTGGCTTTTCCACTGACCAAAAGCTCTAACTGTTGAGCCTCTGCATGAAATTCCTAAAAGTGTGTTCATTCAACGGTAATTCAAATGAACTCTACTGTGAAGTATTCAGTCCCTCTTAAGGTGATGCGGTACAAAATTTAAACAAGCTCCTACTCTCCTACTTTTGCCAAGTGTGCGGTGGAATCCTGCATTGTAACCATTTCTTGTTACAAACAGTCTCGATCAATGTTCAAGACAACTACAGAGCGCCTCCTCTCCCATAACAATATTAAAACAGCATTAAAAACATTTTAGTTTTACCTTGAAGAACTTGACAGGAATGATTCTGACAGAAATCCAGGAGATTTAGGCTCAGTCCGCCCTTGATTTAAGATACCAGTCCCAAAAGCGTTGCTGCTAATTACCTGTCGAAGCAACTTTATACTTTTTACGATAGCCTCGCTCACATAAAAAAAAAAATTAATTAAACTCGTTGGTAATATTGATTTATCGTGTTTGAAAACTTTGGTGCAATTTGATAACACTTCTCATGGAGCTTGTGACGTGTATCAAAAGAGTCCACTATAGGGAACTGATTTTAACTTGAAACAATCCGGCTTCTTGAAAATGCAATGTGTTTTAATTTAATGTTGTTCAATACAAGAACTGTACATTTTATGATTTCGGGGGATAATCGAAATTATTTTTTGTTCTATTTGACACTCGCACAAAGAGAAGTTGTTTGTTGGGGGATGGAAATAAATTAGGAAGCATTTATCATATCTAATTGATCTTCATGCTGTCAAATATTGAATTTATTATGACAAGTTTGAAACAAATGCCTAACACGAGGAACGCTGTCATGACAGAACCAACAACAAAAAAAATGAGGATCAATGTCTCCTTGCCGATTAAAACACTCTTCGGAAGAACCATCTGATACTCCACTCGTTATAATCATCCAGTACTTTCCCAGTTGAAACATCTCAACATAAATTATTTTTGAAAACATGTAAACTGGTAAAACACCTTTAATTTTTCTAATTCTAGATGAGGGCGAATTTAATCTGATATAGAATTGCAAAAGTCCACCAAATGACATAACTCTCCAAGTTTTGAAATTAGCCAAGCTATAGCAAAGAAAAAAAAGAAATGAAAAAATGAAAAAAAAACCAAAGGAACTCAGGGAGAATTAAGTTTGCTTTTGATATCTGACTGCTCAAATTCTTTTCATCGGATAAGTTGTCTCGCTTCCTTTTTCATGAGTCATGTAAAATTAGGTTTTATTGTACGACCTTATATGAAATTTTGTGTGTTTGCTAAGGAAAAGTCAAGACAAAGGATCCTTAATCAATTCAGTAAAAACATAACAAAGGAACGATAGGAAAAATAATAAGAGCACAAGATGATTTACGAAACCTGAGAGATCAGTTAAAAGACTAATCGAGAATTTTTGTTTTTTTCAGCTGGGGTTGGAAGCTAGGTAATTAGCTACCGTGAGATATAGAAAACCTGACATGTTAAAGCTGAAAGTCAGCCGTTCGTTTATTAAAGAAAACGGCTCGCCCCAACTGAATAGGTCTGTTATTATGAAGTGTCGTATTTGAATCTGCTAGCTCTTACGGTGGGCAATTTGGGTTGTCAGGCCACTCAAATTATAAACCAGATTTTCGGATTTTTTTTCATCGACTTAAACCAGTATTTCTTTAGGCTTTTCTCGCTTTTTCTTGAAAGAAGGTGCGAAAAACAAGTTGTTTAACACGTCATGTTAATTTTTCTTTAACACCGATGTCTAGGATTTCCTTTTGTGGGTTTCAAAAAGAGATTCATTTTTTCACATGTTACCTTATTCAGCTTAATCATCACAGCGTAAACCAGTGGCTGTGAAATTTAAATACTGCGTTTTTACAAAGCTTAAGAAATTGAAAGAACGAGGCAGGATCCTGCCCGAATCACCTAGAAAAACAAACTACTAAAACAGGCTCACAGGGCAGTCTTTAGTCTCTAAGCTTCCTTTTGTTCTCTTGCCCTCCCTTTAGTCCGCACCAGTTCTGGGAAAGCTCCCCCAGGCCTCTCCCGATTTTGCTCTTAAAATGCTGGACAGCTGCTTACCTGAATGCCAAAAACTTGCTGAAAAAACGTCCGAAAAGTTGCTTCTTAATTAAATTTCAAAAACTGCTTCCGAAATTCCTGGATCTTTTAATATGAACGGCAAATAATTTCTTTTTTCGTTCTTCACAATACTTGCTAACATTGGTCGAGGAAAATAGTTTGAAACTTAGAATAAAGTATCGCCCGCTTTGATGAGAGAAAATTTAAGAATATCAATTAATTATTCATACGCTAATAATTGCCTTTTTAGGCCTACGAGGCGAGGGCATGCGAGAGGTTGTGTGTTTAAAAGATTGCTAAACATTCAGCAGAGAGGACTATCCTCTCTTGACATTTAAGAAATTTCAATAAATTGAAGTTTATCAGGAGTTTATGGAATCGCTGACTTTTTGGACCTTGATATGTGCTCTAAACCCGTATTTTGCGTGTATTTTACTCAAAAATTGCTCAGAAAGACAAATAAATTGCTTGAGGTTGCTAGAACTGCAAAAAGTTGCTCCAAACGCTGAAAGTTGCTCAAAATCCGGAAAGGCCTTCCCCCTACCCTCCCCCCGAAAGTAGATTTTAGCCTAACCCAGCCGCAACGCTTAGGGAGTACTAGGGACTAGATGACCTCGGGGTGGGAGGGAAGGGGGAAGATTCTATTTTTTTCGCGAAGCGAGGAAAATTCCTTTTCGCGAGGAATTACTCTCTTTTGGGACATTTTTATATTTTATATTTTTATATTTTGGAGAATTTTATTTTTTAATCCGAGAGGAATTTTTATGCTTTGTTTTTTGTTGTTCTTAGAATTAACACTGATAAATAAATAAATGGATGAATGAAAAAACGTGTAAAGTAAATGGCAAATAAATCAATAATAAATAGATAAATAGATATATGAATGTATTTATTTATTTATTTATTTATTTATTTATTTATTCCGCTGTGTAAGCTCATACTCGAATGCAATCAATCTTATATTTGGACCATGGGACGGGTACTTGGTGGGTCAAAAGCACAAAGGAGACTAGGCCAGGAAGTAGAAAAAGGAACGCCTGGCAATTATCATATTCCTGAATCTGACCTGTTGTGAGCTCTGCAACTTCCATAAATTAAAGTCGCAATTTGTTATGTTCGAAAGGAAAACCATGTTTGGCATTGCTGCTGTTGGACTATCCGCGGTTGCTGGTTACGGTCTTTACAAATATGTTCGTGCAAGGCAGAAGGCACAACAAATAAAAGATGCGATTGATGATATGGTATGTTCGAGAAAATCCTCATTGATTTTTGCTCCATTTTAAATTATTTTCGTTTGATCGTGTGGCTAATGTATACTTAGAAATGATTTTTAAAAAACGTTTTAAAGCTCATTTTTGAATTTTCGGGTCAGCCATAGTGACCAAATTTTCTGCGAACTGATACGTGCTTATTTCGTATCATCAAAGCATCAACTTTACGAACATGTTTCTGACTAAAAGAAATCTATCCGCAATAAATATACTTCGGGCTAGTCTTAGGTTTTAAAACGACGTTGTGTGTGTAATTAGCATATTAAATAGCCCTTGTTTGTCGTTTAGAGCCAAAAAGAGTGCTTGAGTTTTTTTCACGACTCTCGCGTCAAAAGATTATCCTTAAAAAAGCTATAATACCGATTTAATTTAAACGCACGTGTTGTCGTAAAGAAATCCTTGTTGATTGAAGTTCAAATTTTTATTTTTGAGGCTAAAGGTTTACCAACGCAATAATTATTTTAATATTGATTTACCTCAGAGCTGAAATGAGCATCAACAGCTGGGCTATGATTGATTTGTACGTAGGAGGTGCATGGTGGCGAACAAGGGGTTAAATTGACATGGGAATATCACCCTGATTCATTAAAATTTGAAATTGTACTTGCAGATGAAAAGTATTGATAAACCAAGTGTTTACATCAGAGATTCAGTCAGAGTGAGAGATAAACTCAGGAAACTCTATGAAAGTGGACCAGAAAAACTGCAGGTATTTAATGAACATGTAGCTGTAATTGCCCTTGCACATGATCTCCCAATCATTTGTTTGCTGCCATTCATTAACTTGAATTTTTTATTCTGGAATTTGATCGTAACCATATCTTTAACAAAATTATCCAAGTGAAGAATATTACTTATACAGTGATTGAATATCTCATAGGTCATCTCAGACTTTGACAAGACTCTCACAAAATTTGTTGTCAATGGGGAAAAGGGCTGTACTGCGTATGGTGAGAAACTTTCCATAGTGATATTAGTCAGTAAACAATATTACCCAGTCTGCCGTCTTTTTAAAAGGGAAAAATTTCTATCGGGGAGACACACATTACTGAGGCTCTCTTAGGGTGGGTATGTGTTTCCGTAGTCTGAATTTTAAAACTTGTTGAATTGTGTATTGAGGAGGAAGCAAGCCCCGGGATTTCATGGTAATAATCGTGTCCTGTACCCTGTCCTTACCTTGGTTGAGAAAGCCTTGTCCCTGTCAGTAAAAAGATTATCCCTACTTTGCTTGACCATATTTGGCACTTGACCAATATTTGGGTTTAGGTGAGCCGCTGAGGGTTTGAAACCCTTACCCTGTTTAGGGCAGAGTCACATAAAAATTAAATACCCTATTTAGGACAGAGAGGTAAAAAATCATACCCTGTCCAGTGGCACATGCTGTATAAGGGGGTACCCCACACCCCATCCCCCCGGGGGTTCCTCCCTCACGTGGCCATACTGCCAAAAAATTACCCATTTTACACTTTAATTTGCACAGGAGTCATTGAGAGCTACAAGAATTTTCCAGAATCATACAGAGAGAAGGTGATTTGTAGGAGTCCATTAAATTCCAGTTTGTAATATTTATACATTAACCAAGAATTAGGCAATGTTGCTACAACTAGAACTGGAGAACGACAGAGGATTGTCCCTGCTTTGCAATGGCTTACCTAAAGCAAAAGGCTTGTGGGTGTATCCCAGTGTTTTTTGCACCAAACCAACAAGAAAAACATTTTTTTTGACTGACTCTCCTCCACAGCTTGACAGGAGTGTTGTGGAATGAGTACTGAATCTTTTTTTGCAGGGAGAGCATCAATAATTAAAAGAAGCTTAGCCATTTAAAAAAAAACTATACTTTCCTCTACAAACAAAGTTGAGCTCAGTGCTCTAAGGAAATCTAAAGAGATTCCAAATGCCCTAAACTTATGAAATCCATGGTACCCATAACTTGATTAAGACACAAAGGAAATTGATAGCTTTATTCATAAATCTAAATCTGGAGCAAAGTGATCATTATAGTTAAAAATAGATATTAATTTTTTTTTGGTTTTTTTTTGGAATGTGTGATTTGATTGTTGACTGACTATAGCATTATTTTGTTTCATTTTTTTCAGGCAAAACAGCTGAAAGAAAAGTATATGCCAATTGAATTTTCTGGGTCAGTAATATTATTATTTTACTTTTAAATTTGGACTTAAGCAAACAACTTAAGCAAAACTGAGATGTTTACGATACCGTTAACCATAAATCAAAATTATTTCTGTAATTTTCCAATGTGTTTAAATGCAGATGTTAATGAATATAAAATAAAAACTGTATTGACGTTTTCAATTTTTTATTTTCTAGAGACATCTCATCTGCAGAAAAAGAACCTCTTATGATAGAATGGTAAGCTTGCATGATCAGTGGAATCCTGATTTTGTAGATTCTCCTAGTGAAAAGAAAATGGTTCAGAACAGTAATAACCGATATTACATTAAAATATTACATTGTCATGCAGGGGAAGGGAAGTTTGCCTTGGTTTTAATTATCCATAAAGTTAAAACAAAATCACTGGTTTGAAACCTGGGATTCTAGCTGTAGAATATGACATTTAACTGCAGGGAGTCTCCCAAATATGGCACCAATCTCATGAACTCTCATACAGGTCATCAATCTCCCAGATAAAATCAAGTTTTGAGCTTTTCTGTGCTTGAAATTTAGCCCATTTTTTTCCTAAAAATCGGGACTTTTTTTATTAATAATATTGTATGGTTTCTGGGACATTTTTGCAGGTATTTAGTCACTGACAAAGATTATTTCATCATTACAGTGATGAAAGCAGATTTTGATACCATGTACTTCATGCAGAACTTCATATGGAGGCTGGGCCATTTTGTGGGTGGGAGAGTGGAAGTGGTAGGGCTTTTGACATTTGGGGGAGGGGGCCGGGGTGTGGTACAAAACAGAGAGTCACCAGATTGTAGATCTCCGGAGGTTGGCATCTCTGCTCAGTATGATCGACAACTGTGATAATTTTAATTTTGATTTATACATGAATAACTAGGTGGACTAAAGCTCATGAACTCATTACTGAGCTTGGTTTGAAGAAGGATGATATCACACAGGTAGTGGAAGATTCTCCCATTGCATTGAGGTAGGAAAGACTTACGAGTTGCCACCACAAACATATTGTTTAATCTGCTCTCTTGGAACCCTTTTATCTTACAGGTGGACTAAAGGAAATGAACTCATTATTGAGCTGAAAATCAAGCAAGCGCAAATTCCTGAAATAGTTAAAGATGCGCACATCGCGTTGAGGTATCTGTGAACAGCAAAGAAGCAATGCTTTATTGCAAAATTACATTTCTTATTTTCACCACAAACAGAATTTTAACTTTTATTGCACCTTGCATGCATTTATACTGACTGCTAAAATGTATGTTTACAAAATTCAAAGCACTAAATGATGGCGATTTTAAATGTAAATGGAATGATTTTCGATTTGAAATACAGCTCTTAATGAGTATTTATTTCCTTATAAGAGTATGATCAGGTTTGTTTATATTGTCATTGAATGAAATATACCATAAGAAAGTCTTTGCGTATTCAGCTCCTAACTCACTCATTGGGTCAGAGTGATTTTTGTTGCAGCCATTTAACATCATCAAGACTGGAATGAAAATGGAGAATGCTGTGCAACATAGTAAAAGTATTATTAACAATAACATTCCCATTAATTACTGAGTTTTTTAAAATAATAAAATAAAAAGGATATAAAACATAGATTTAATAATAGTTGTAGAATTTTCATAAATCAAAAGGTATAATATAATTATTGGTACATAAAGTGAAATGAACAGGAACTAATAATTATTTATTGCTAATGAAAAATATTGTGCCTGTGTTATTCATTAAACTAAATTGAATCAGGTAAAATTTGATAACTAAATAAAGGTTAAAACTAAGCTGCTAAATAGGAGTTTTACTACATTTGTAGTTAAGTAATTAACATTTTAGCCTTTTAAGCCCCAAAATTATCCACATACAAATTCTCCAGACCTATCTCAGTTAAGAGAATTTGTTTTAAGATCAAACCATTTCCCTCGGATGATTATTTTATTAAATTCTCACCGCCTTTTCTTTTGATGATGTATTGATATCATGCGGAGAAAATTGATGTTGATCACTCCTGGGACTTAAAGGGTAACATGTAAAAGGTGGATAGTGCCCTGGGGGGCGGAAGGGGGGGACTCCCATATAAAAGTGACAGGTATGCTTTTCTTCTTGCTTTGGGGTGTAAATTGCAGATTTTGGTCTCACTTAGGGTGTTTGGGATGGAAAGTCACTTAATTTGCCATTCAGGTAGCGCTAAGTACTCTGCATAAAGAAATTTACAAAAAATGCGCTGACACTGACCACAAAGAAATCTCCCGTAAGGGTCAGTTTAAGCTTGAGCCACACCCACATTGGTCTCCCTTAGGTGTTTAATTTAAACTTTCCGATAAGCATCTCCATCACTTTTATATGGGAGTTCCCCACTGAGAATAGTGCTAGCCAATAAATAATCCAATCAGTTTTCCTAATGCTTATCCAGTGGGTAGGGCTAGCTATCCAAGTACCACTTAGACCTGGAGAATAATGTGGACATAAAATATATCTTTTTGTGTGTCACCTTAATTTTTGATTTTTGCTCTACAGAGACGGTGTTGAGTGGTTATTTGTCAAGTTGCATGAGAAGCATGTACCCCTTCTCATTATATCTGGGGGTCTTGGAGGTATGATGAAAGTGCAGAATATTTTAGCAGGGCTGTCATTTTTAAGAGGCAAGGACTGGGGATTTCCCCCGACTATTAATTAGAACGTGGCCCCCGTGATTCTCCGCCTACTTATTGTTTTTACCCGGCTACTTAGAATCTTAGTGACAGCCCTGACAAATGTACTGTATTTCCTCAAATAATAGCCAGGGGTGATTATTTCTTTTTTTGCACAAAAAGGGGGCAATTATTCAAGGGAAGGCGATTATTCGAGGGAGGCAATTATTTAAAATATTGCTCACTGGAAGTCGTGCCCTAAATATTTTGTTTTATTTTTCCATTAAATCAAAAAAATAATCTCATCAAATAAACTGAACATGGGCTTTTTAAGTGTTCCAAATTTAGTTTCTTGATTAATTTTCAGAGCTTGAATCTTGCCGGATCACATTGCACTTCAACTTAACAGGGAGGGGGGGAGCGTTGCGTGACATCCAAAAAAACGGCTGGGTCAGGGAGACTAGCATACTGGTGGCTGAGACTTTTTATCAAGAGTTGGCCAGCAGACTTTTAGAGGAGCTTCTCTTCACTTTTTTTATTTTAAACTCGAAAAGAAAACAAGAAGCAACATGGCTTCAGGTAATCAGGTTAGAAATATTACTGAAAATTAAGCCCAAGGAAAAGTAAAATTAGTTTAAGTTAAGTGGGGAGTTCGAGTTAGCAGCTAGGTTCTGCTGTTTTATTCTCGAGCCTTTTTACAAGTTTGTGCATGTTTTTGTTTCCAGACATTATCAAGGAGGTCATTGATCAACAGAGTACTATCTATGACAATGTTACCATTGTGGCCAACTTCTTCAAATATGAGCAGGTTAGTCTCTTCCTAACTCTTGCACTACTTCTACAAACATTACTTTAATCTCCAGTCCTTAACTTCCTGGGGCGTAGCCAGCTTTCTACTTGTTGTAGGCCAGGCTGACTGCTAGTCGGAACATCATTTCCAAATATCCTGAAACTATCTTGTTTATATAAATTCTGTTGATTGCACTCATGACTAATACGCACTGACCTCACCATCACTCTGAGCTTTTGAGTTCTTTTGCTCAACCTCAAAATTTGTAGACCGGTATCCATAAGTCTATGGGCTGGCCACACCCCTGACTTCAGGGTCATGCATTTCAGTGAATTACCTGAAACAAATCGCCAGCTAGAGGACAGCTTTTTTCAAACATGTGACCCTATAGGAAATTGGTTTTACAGTGGAATAACTAAGAGTCACTTTAGGGAATTTGAATATGCTGCTTAATAAATGATGATTTTTTACCTTATTTTAAAATACCAGGGCGTGATGGTTGGATTCAAGGACAAGCTTTTGTTTAGTAACAACAAAAGAGAGATGACAAAAGATTTGGAATTTTTCAACAGAAATAAGGTAAGTTATCAATAATCGACCACCACACAACAGACTGCCAGTGTTAACCAGATGTGATAAAAAAAATGTTGTTGATTAAAAAGTATAAACCATGAGCGACGAGGCGTCAAGGATTTATGGGTTTATATTTATTAGCAAAGCAAATTCAATTTGTTTTAGAAAAGCTCACATTATCCTGATTGTCACAGGCTTCTTGCGTGTATGAAAATCCCGGATCATTATACGTTTCTGGGAAACTGCCCACCTACCCCTCCCCTAAGCCAACATTAACACTTAATTTCACTTAGAGCAAAATGTTGACCTAGGGGAGGGGCAGGTAGGCAGTTTCCCAGAAACATATAATGATCCAATCCCGGATCATGGGTTACTTTCTTCAAGGCATGCCATTTTTAGCTCATCCCAGAAAATTTTTAGGTCTCATCTTATGATTGTCAAGTGTACATTTGCGATGTGGCTACTCAATGTATGCTTGATAACTAGAGAGATCTCTGAAGAAATGGTAGACT
>CALNXI010000456.1:71441-122974 GCA_942486025.1 Porites evermanni | reverse complement strand
TTGGAAGCAATGCATAAGGACTCTTTCCATCAAGAAAGAAGGTAGACAGTTAACTAGAGATGGGAGGTACATTCACAGGATATTACTTCAAGAGAGTGAAAAAAGCTGGTTTGTATTTCTACTAGGGAAAAGGCACAGTATTGTTGGTTTGGTTAGCACTATGCTGTTGTGTTAAGGTGTGGGTATCTTTTTTGTCATCTTTTGATTATTTTATTTTAGAAATATTAATTGTTACCATGTGGCATGAAATTTTTGCGGGTTCTAATTTTTGTGATTTTTCCAGCGATCCGCAAAAATAAGTCCCCACAAAAATTAATTACTGCAAACATTTTTCCCACAACATTTTACTCCAGAGTAAATATTCTCTAACTTAAATTCACTACACAAAAATACAGTACTAAGAAATTGTGTCTGTTCAATTCTAACTTGTCTCTTTTGTTTGGAAACAAAATGATTAAAATGACGAGCGAAACTGTCACTGGTTTTACATAGGCTACGCACACCATGGTGTTGTTTAAAAATATGTATTTCCATTACTCAATAAAAACCAAAATATATCAATAATTTGTCCAGGACTTCTGAAAATTGCAATAATTAATTTCCATCGAGGGAAACTAATCTGTCCTTATCACAAAAATTAGTTCCTGCAAAATACAAAAAATCGCCAATCCGCAAAAATAAACTCCCGCAAAAATGTCACGCCACACGGTATTCCATTAATGTTAACACTTCCAAGAACACTAAGAAACTACTTGGTGAGTGTTCAGAATAATAATATATGATAATATTTTTCTTTTGTCATTGGAATCTTGGGAATACTGAAAAGCAGATAGATACATAAAGTTAGGGAGTTGTTGTATTTAAATAATGTGAAATAAACAGAACTGATGGTGGAGTCATGAGGTTTTATAGATATTTTCTGGAACAACAGAACATAAATGTTTGTACGGCTGTAGTTAGTTTTTGACTTAAGTAGCGAATTTTGTATGAGCAAAAGTTCCAGGAGTAATGTATTTTGTCACTTTTCTGCATTAATATACAGTATTGTATTTTGACTATGGCAATTAAAGTGGCAAATTAAAGCTCACTTATTTATGGGTCTTTGGTGAGTTTGATTCATTTTTAGTTGTTTTTAAATAGAGACCGACTTTTGGTGTCATTAGGGAGCTTTGACAGTAGCTAAAACTGCGCTTTATAGTGCTTTCCTATTTTACTTTTAGAACACTACGGTATCACTCTAATTTCAACACTCTCAATTTTTCAAATGAAGCTGGGTGCAAAGAAATTCAGTTTTACAGCTGCCATTCGGGCAAGCTGTAGTCAGCATATACTAGCCCACAAGTCATTTCAACTAGCCCCAAAACCCTTTTTGATCAGCAGGATTGAGTACAATCCTTCTGTAACTTGAATTCCCAAAAACAAACACTTGCACGTCGGGTATGTTTAGAACAAAAATCACTAGCCCAATAACAAAATCCACTAGCCCCCGGCTGTCGGACACAACTTTCTTTGCACACTGTGAAGGCAAATTTTAATTTTCTGGAGCTGAATTCTTAGGGATGGAAATTAAATGTTGCATTGGGCAATTTCATATTGTAGTCATGCAGTGATGGCAAGGATATGTACCAAAAAGTAACACACATGCAGAAAAACGATGTTACTTTTTCAAGTTTAATCGGAAAAAATGCCTCTACAAAAACTTTTTCTCAGCTTAAATGTATTACAACAGTATATCTGTTTGTGAAGTTGCTTTTTTGCATTTTTCTTAACTGGTAACTGACAACATCCCTGTTAGAAACTCCCAAATGTAGCTGCCATAATGTTATAATATGATAGTTAACTTTTTGCAGATATTCTCTCCAACAAATTGTTTCAATGAAATTATGCAAAAAATGAGAAAATTTCTTGAATGATAAATTTTCTACATCTTGTTTATTTAGTGCATTAATCAGTATGGAATTCTCAAGCTCATTTCTCAGACTTCATTTGTCTTGAAAATAAAAGATTTTTCCATTGAACACTGTTTATCTCTGATGCATACAGTTTGTCTTTCACTTTCATACAACCAAAAAGTGGTTGTCCTGTGCAGCACCTTTTGTAGACAAAGTGTTGAATGCCATAACACAGTTAAAAGGAATAAATTCCAGTATTCAGGCAACGCTTTCTTCATCATGGCAAACCAAAGAATGCCATTCAGGTTTTCGCCATTATCTTCATTCTTGGAAATCCATAAAAATCAGTCCTCTGGTACAATTTTTATTCTGGGATGTTCTGGCCCTGCTTCAAGCTCTACTCTCTCTAGTACCCATCTAGAAAGAAAAAAAAAATAGAAAATAATATGCATGGAATGTTTACAAAAAAGTTGTTGTATCAATGTAGGCCATGATTAAAATGGTGTGTATATGAAATGATCTCTGTCAAACAGTAAAAGCAAAAAATAATATAAAGGTTGATTTCCATTGATGCTTTTTTGGCTACGCACATTAACGCATGTAAATTTTCACCACGTAAATAAAATAGAGGCAAGATAAAAAGTGCTGAACTTAAATGAGAAGTTAAGCAGGGTTCAACTTTTACGCTTATGAGCAATCTTTCATGCATTGCCTCTATTTTATTTGCGAACGTAAATTTTATGCACATACGCACAAAAATCATGCGACACTGGAAATCAACCCTTAGGGAGCTTATGAGCAACAATGATGAGAATGACAAAAAAGCAGTAGGTTTAGATTGGCAAAACAATAACTTCGTAAATTTCTTTGTTGTCATTCCACAACCATCACATGAAATTAAAACTGCCCTATTTTACGTGTTGAAGAGGATGTGAACATGATACAGAAATGTTCTAATTTTAGTTTGAAACTTAGATACAGGTCTTTAGAATGCAACCCCAGAAAAATTCACCAACATTTGATGAATTGAGCAACTTGGGAAAGCATGAATTCACTTTGTAAGGGATGTTTTCATCACCATCATTGTCGTTGTTGCTGAATCTCCCTGTTTTCTCTTGATCGAATCCCAGGGGCTGCTTATGATTGCTAGAAATTATATCATTCAACTCATTTTACTTAAACAATAACCAACATCGAATACATACCCTTCCTCTCCCCTCCTTGTAGCAAATGAATATAAATTCCCTGAGTTTTTGCTTCCTCTAACTGGAATAACTATCTGTTAAGAAGAGAAAAAATTGTCACACTGACCGCAATAAATGATGATGCTATTAAGTAATCCCCAAATTTTAGAAGTGTCTGTTTACTTTTAGTGACCAAAACATGGAAGGCTTCCTCATCAAACCCTTTTTCAACTGCTAAACAGTTGAGCACTGTTGCATGATTTCTCCTATTTCTGCCAGTCCTTACCCTTTTACAACTCCGCTTCCCTCTCATACCTCTCCCATCCCCTATTCTTCCAGGTTGCCATCCCCCTTAGACTACAAGTAGTCCCTTATTTTCTCTCAGGGATAGTAGAGCAAGCGAAACGCGAGTGCGTGAAAGTCACCCCATGCAAGAAAGGCGAGACGCGGCATGGGGTGATTTTCATGCGCACTCGCATTAAATTTAGTGTGACTGATCATATGAGGTATTGATATTTCATCAATTTAAACATGGTATTTCGGTATTTGCCAGTTTTTCTTACGGTTTATCCAAAGTCCCCCTCCTCAAAGGAACATTTCATATATGCCAACTCTCCCGGATTATCCGGGAGTCTCCCGTATATGGCACTGATTTCCCGCTCTCCCGTACAGGTCACCAGATCTCCTGGATCAAATAGACTTTTGAGCTTTTCTGTGCTTCAGTTTGAATTTAGCCCATTTTTTCCCTAAAAATTTGTACTTTTTTATTTCGCAGTTTCTGGGACATTTTTGCACATATTTAGTCACTGACAAGGTATATTTTGTCATTACAATGATGAAAATGAATTTTGACAGTATGCTGTTCATATGATGTCCTTGGCGGCAGGATAAATTTGTGGCCGGGGTTGAGAGAGGGGGGCTGTTAATATTCGGGGGTAGGGAAAGGGGGGCTGCAGTGCAAAATGGAGAGTCTCCAGATTTTAGATCGCCAGAGGTTAACATCTCTGAACATTTCACTTGCCTGAGCAAAGTCACGTCCAAGCCTGATGTCCTTTCTTGTTAGATTTACGTAAGGAATTCTGACAGGTTTCCCCAGAGTATCTGATGCCAGCTGGTGATTCCTAAGCACCTCAACAGATTTTTTGTAATAATCTTGGGCAGCTATCTTTGCTAAAAAAGTAAAATGTACATTACTTTAGCCTGAGAAAACAGCCGAAATTTGGCGATGCTACCACTGGTTTCCCCACCAAACGATGTCTGAGAGAATGAGTGCAGAAATTCCATACTGATGATGGCTCACTACCCTGATCTGGGTAGTGCTTCTGATTGGTTGAATCAAATTTACCTCGCGGCACGACCAATGAGAAGCACTACCCAGATCTTGGTAGTGACGTGTCATCAGTATGGAATTTCTGCGCTTTTTTCTCAGACGTCATTTGGCGCAGAAGCCAGTGGTAGCGTCGCCGAATGTCAGCTGTTTTCTCAGCCTAACATTACTTCAACTTATTTTGGGGCACTTTACCTGATAGTGATCATCAAAGAGTTTTTCCTAGACCAGATGAATGCTTGGTCAACTAGTCAGGTTGAGAGAACTCAGAAAATGATCATACCAAAAATTATGCTCACATGTCATTCTTCATACTCTTTCTGTAGTACTGCATTGATCAAGCAGTAATTTGTCGTTTGATAACTAGGAATAAAAGGGTACGACAGGTACCCTTTACAACAAGGATGATTAATCACACCAAACTTTGACCTCATCTAGGCACAGAAACTTAATTTCTCATTTTTGAATCTACCTTGTATTCTGTGATGGAAAAATGCCGCTCCAAAACAAGATAAAGCAGCACCACATATTGCTACCTTTTTCAGTAAGTCTGCACTGACCATACTTTGCAGTGATCGGAGATGAAAAATAAAAAAAATCGCCTACTTTTCACTTCGTGTCGTCCGCCATTTTGCTTGAAGTGATAACGCGGGCTCATGTGAGCATGCAGCGGACTTTCGCGGGGATAAAAACAATTCAAAATGGCGACGTGTGGCGGCAAAAGACGAAGAAACCGAAATATTAAAATGGACTTCGATTCTTTAAGGAATGAAAAGTAGGGCTCCGGGAAAGGTATTTAGATCCTTTTTAAACCTGGCGTACTTGATATAGGGTCGCTTTCTTTTTTACTTAAATCTCGCGTGTGAAAAATTAATCTATAAACGATTCAATTTACGCAAGCTTACTAAGTTTGTTGTTGTCGACAACCTTACAGTCATTTTGATTCTCTTTGTTGTGTTTAAGGCGTCCAAGGCATCCTTGGTAGCTCGAGGCCTCGCTTCGAAATCTAAACCTCCTGCGGTTAAAAGGTAAGCCTTTCAGGCGCAATATTTCCAAGTTATGCATAATCTGAAAAGCTTATTGAAGCCTTAGCTTATGGTTCATTAATTTTCTCATTTGTTTTCTTAAAGCATAATGAATGTATGCGTCCTTGTCTTCTGCTCTATTAATGGTTCATCGTCATCATTATCATCATCATCATCATCATCATCATCATCATCATCATATATCATCATCATCATCATTATCATCATAGTCCTTATTATCATCATAGATGAAGTATTAAATAAATTATTGTGATGATTTGATTATTTTTTGTCCTCAAACTAATTCAGAGTTCAGAAAGGACAGAAAAGTGCAGCCAAGGAATCCAAACCTGGGTACAGTCTTTACACCTCAGATTCTGAAGACCAGGTACTTCACATTAACTCATTTAGGATGACAATCTTCCTTGTATGTCTCTCTGGGATCTTTTCAGGGAGCTGATAGTCAAACCTCAATGGGCGATCACTTCTTAGCAACTACCTTCCACATTCACTTCACATATGGAGGAGGAGGCGATGTCCCCGTCAATATTTTACTGTTGTATTTGTGATGGTCCTTGCCACTGTTGCAGTTTCGAATACCCATCTTTACGTCATTTGTTGCAATTTCATCTGGCCTATTTCGCTTGTTGGAATTTTACCTTTACGAGCCCTCATTAAACAATCCAACCAGGGCTCACACTTGCAACAGCCAGGTAAAATCACCTGTCCCAAGTCCTAAATGACAATCTCAGCATTCAAACCACTTATTTCTAGTATTTGTTAAGATACCAGATTGTTGGTCATTCATAGGCATCTGCAGTTGACAGAGGCTTAAACAGATGTGCTGCATTGCTGTCAAATATACTGGACAATGAAGATAAAGGTGAGGTTTCATTCCTGTTAACGCTTGAATAATTTTGAAATGCAGTTAGACCCTTTAAGCCCCGGTAACCACATAGAAATTCTCCAAACTGATCTCCATACATTTCCTTAAAGAATTAGTTGTGAGAATTTGATAACAGATCAAGGCATTTTCTCTTGGGTGATCATTTTATTAATTCTCATAACTTATCTCTTGAGAGAGAAAATTGATCTTTGTCACTATTGGGACTTAAAGTTTGATGGTTCTAGTGGTCAGTGGTTGGTTTGGAGATGCATGCACAGGAGTTCAAAACCCGGGGAAGGGGTGGGTACTGCCATATATGAGCTCTATAGGTATGTGCTGCTGTGAAGGGTATGGTTTCAAGCTGTTCACTCTGGGATAGGGTATATAAATCAGAGCGTTTAAGTCTAGAATAGGGTATCATTTTCCAGATTTTAAGGTTTTAAGATTTTAACCTATTTTAAGATTTTAGCCTAGACTAGGGAAACCTGGAATTGCCTCTCAAAAATCGGCAAATTTATATTTATGCAACTCAGCCTAAAAACTACTCTAGGATAGGGGGATATTTAGGGAGTTTTGTCTAGTATAGGGTAGCAAAATTCAGCTGCACTAGCTCTGGTATAGGTTAAGGGTTCCAGGGTCCCAGCAGCACACCCCCACCCAAAGATTCCTAAAGTACCCCCTTGGCTTCAAAACACTTTTTTGTGGTTTGTTTCAGGCAACTTTAGGAGTAGTTTCTGCCAGTGTGTTGTCCTGCTAATACACTTGTTTTTCAGATAGCACATCACATTCAAGAGTTGCAAGTGTGAGCAAAACTGCCAATTCCTCCAATAAAAAAGTTCCAGCTGTTCAACCAATAGGAAGACCAGGAAAGTTTGACAGACAGACGGCAAAAGCAGCGAGTAGAAAAGTTGTGATCCCCACTGCGAGCTCTGAAGACAAAGGTACAAACATGTGAACTGTTTTACTCCTTAAGTGTTACAGTTATGGGAATAAAGCTCACGCTCTTTTAAATGCCCCTTATCTATTAAATGTTTTTGCTTGGGCTCTGAAAATTCGGGGCTATCATTAAGAGGCGGGGGCTGGGATTTCCCCCGGCTGCTATAAATCTGGCCCCCGGCTAGCCTGCATGTCAGGTGTTAAGAGGAAAAGGGGAAGGGGAATTCAGGCACGTGAGAGCGAGAGACGCACCCAAGGAAAGGTCCCCTTTTCCCTCCTCTTCAGGGGCCCAAATGGTTCACGGGCATCTCGCCACCAAATCATCTCACCACCAACGAAATCGCCACCAAGTAATGACCCTGCATTAATCGACATGTTTACTGACCTAGGATTACTTACCTAGAATTTTTCCTTCTTGTCCAAGCTTATTCGAATTTGATTACAGAGTTATTACTTGGTGGCGAGTCGACTTCTTGGTGGTGGCGAGATGACCGTTTCCGCCCAGATTGCTCCCTCCTGTTCCCTTGTTAACTCCTGCCACACAGGCCGTGTTCTTACATGTTTAATTGCTTTTCAATCCAGCCACTCCATCACCATTGCATCGTCATGAAGAAGTTGCTGTTAGATCAACAGCCTACAATGATCGTTTAGTATCGTCCACACCTGTTCTTACTGCAGAAGAACGACATAAACGCCAACAGCTGCAGAGAAGAGAAGCAGAACTTCAACACGAACTAGCGCAACTCAAAGAACGTTATGAGCTGCTTCAAGTAAGTTGCTGTCGTTTCACCCTTCTAAAATAATTATTCCTGTATTTACCCTCGGCAGTACATGTATTTGTAGCGCAAAGGCTAGAACAAATCCAGCTATCGGTTGAGGCGGGACTTGAACTCGCTTGCGCATGGAAGCACTTAAGGCTGGAGATTGAGCCTAGAACTATCACTGCTCAGGAGATTATTAAAGAACTAGTCTTATGTATTTCTTTGAATTCAGAGACAGCAAAGTCCAAGTCACCAAACGGAGCAAAAGTTACAACTGCAACATTCCATGATGCAACAACTGGAGAATCATCAACAAAATGAAGACAGTTCACTTCAACGCGATGCACCTCAACGCTCAACCGGAGCGCAACCAGAAAACATTTCAGAAAGGGAAGGAAATCCGAATTCCAATCCAAGAAAAACGTCAGCAAGAAGAAGTCTGGATTATTCAGGATTTTCTGTTCAAAAAATTCAGGAAAGTGACTATAATGACTCTAGATCAGGGGGGCGGATGGATTTAGTTGGCAGTGAAAACAATGATGAAAGTTTGAAACAAGGAGACCATAATTCCGTTCAACGGGAGATAGATACTGTGCCTGAACCCAAGAAACGGGTGAGAATTGTTTCGCCTAGTTTCACTCCTTCATCTTACGTGGACGAGGAATTACTCCCAAATACAAGTCAAAACCTGACAAAATCTCTTGACGACCAGGCTGGTTTATCCGAAGATTCAACAACCAGACTTCTTACTCCTCCATTGAAAGTATCTGGTAAACCCAGCCCTGGGGAAAGAATGCAATCATCATCTGCTGAAAACCAGGCGCGGATGATTCAGTATCTTGTTGATGAACTTAGAGCGCTTCTTGGAAGTACGGGTTAGTACAGACCGTTTGCTGTTTGCTTTTTTTTTCTTTGGTATCTGAATGTTAAAGCATTACCTGTGCCAACTTCGTTCCCAGGGTTCTTTTCTACCTGCCTTGCGTAGCGAGAGAATCAGAACTCATTAGGGCCATTTATACGAGGAAAAATAAGACGCATCTTACATAAAACGCGTCTTAAATAAGACGCGAACTTTCCGTATAAACGGCACATTTCGTCTAAAATAAGACGCGTCTTATTAGATAAGACATGCTCGTATAAATGGTACAGTTCGCGTCTTATTAAAGACGCGTCTTACGTAAGACGCGTCTTATTTTTCCTCGTATAAATGGCCCTAATGACCGACTCACTAGTACAAGTGCTGCCTGAGCCGAATATCATGTCTTGAGTGTACAGCGCTCTCTACTCAGAGACCAGAGCCAGACCTCGGTTGTTCAAAGGCTGGATAGCGCTATCCATCGGATAAATCTCTATCTAGTAGATAGTGCAATTTGTTTCCCTAATACTTATCCACTGGATGGTGATTTATCTGATAGATAGCGCTATCCAACGTTTGAACAACTGGGACCAGATCGTTAACAGCTTTCAACACCCTGTGTACTCTGTTCATAGGTGACTTGGAAGTAAATCGACTGTTGAACGAAATAGATGACGCAGCTAAACTACTTCCGTATCTTTGGGAGAAAGACAAAACAGCGTTTGCAGTTCAGGATATCGAGCAGGCTGTAAAGCCGTTTAAAGTCGAAAACGCTCAACTACGAAGGTTTGTATGCGAACTTCATTTTTGAAATTATGAATGGTCGTAGTGAACCCAAACTGATTCGCTACCACGCTCTTGTAGCATTTGTAGAGTGTAGAAATTTTTGTCTCAGTAACGAAAACTACTTTGATTTACGCACCATAAATACAAAAACACGCGATATTATGACACAGTCGACACGGAAGAAAAATTATTGAGTTTTTGCGGACAAGGGTCGAACCTCAACGAACCCCAGAATTTCATAAATTCTTTAATTTGTGATGTCACACACTTTCCTCCCCTCCCAATATACCTCGAACTTTCTTTCACTGACTCACTCTTATTTTGAAACTTTGTAGAAGACTCCTTATTGCCCACCAAAAGCTCAAAGAAGGATCATTGAAGAAACAAGAAGATAAGTCCTCTGCCAAGACAGATTTAGCATTTGAATGTAAGTTTTTGTTCCTAGTGTTAAGCACTGACAAAAAAAAAATACTTGTAAACCGTTTTCGGTGACTTGGAAAACATTCGACTGATCTGATATTGGTATGTAGTCTTTGTAATCCGTAAATAAGGCGTAGTGCCAGGCCGAAAAAAAAGTAACTGGTTGAAAGAGCGGGAAAAGTTGCTGTAGGCCATCCGGTGCCAAGCGCAGAAAAAAATAACTGATTGAAAGCGCGGGAAAACTTGCAGTAGGCCACCCTGCCAAGAGCGCACAGCGCGGGAAAACAAGCCAAGGACGGGACAAAGGTGGAAGTGGCATCCACTCATGTACAATTCATTTCATTGTAGTTCTTCACTTCACTTTTTTGAAGACAACAAGAGCCTTCATTGAAAATGTTTTCCCCTTTGCTTTTCTTTTAGTGGCAGCCTGTAGGTCGGTGAACTCTGTTCTACAGAAACAACTAACAGAAGAGAAAAATAACAAGGAGGAGCTACTAAGAAACCGTGATCAACTTTCTCAGGTCAGAAACTTTTATACACCTCTTTCGTTTAAAAATCTCTGATTTCTCTCGTTTATCCGGGCTTTTTTGTCGAAATGAAGTGCTATTTAACGCGTCGAAATGCACACAGAAGTTGACTGAGGTATGGTATTGGGTACGTTTTTAAGTAGACGCGACTTATTAAATTTTGAAGGTCCAGCAAGATCCATCTCGGTTATAGAGCGTTTTCATATGACGTCACGGGGCCTTGTTGTTGTTCTAAACAACGGCGGCCATGTTAGTATTCCAAACAAATCCTGTTGGAGTGTTTTGAAATGGGATTACATATTTTAGGTGGGATACGAAACATGATTAGAGAATCGCCTTTTGTCGGAAACACGCCGAAAACCCGCTCCTTCCCTCCAAAATAATTTTTTAGGGGGCACTCTACGGTTTTAAAATCACCATAGGCTTTGTGGGTAATCTACTTAGGTCTTACTGTTGAGACAATTGCGTAATTTGTTGACTATCAAAAATGACTTATTTCTTTTATATAATCCGGTAGAATTTAAGTGAATTACAAGAGGAAAAGAAGCAGTTTCTGCTGATTTTATCCAATAAGGTAATGTGGCCTTTTTTATAACCACAGCTTAATTTTTTTAATAACCATTTACCGGGCAGTGTTAGAGTCGCATGATGGACGTTCTTTGGAACAAAATGCGCAAATCTAATAAATAGATTTAGCCAAGGCTAAAAGCGAAGCTCTCTTAAATATTTAAAAATTCCTCAAAGAAAATACAAAATCGAGTAATACTAAAGAAAGGTTGCAAACAACGAGGACGGTAAAAAACAACAATAGATCTAATTAGCAAAAAAAAACAATTTTGCACGTGCAGCACACTTTTTACTCTAATTAGCCAAAAAACGACTTTGCACGTGCAGCACATTTTTTTGTACATTTCCTTGCCGTTGTTTTGCACGACTAAAACGTAAAACTACTTTTAGACCCTGTTTACATGGAGTGGGGGACCCCGGTCTAGTGGGGTAAGTTTCTTTTGTTTTGTGTCCCCCAGAGCGTGAAAACAAAAGAAACCAACCCCACTAGACCGGGGTCCCCCACTCCATGTAAATACCTACAACAAAAACATCAGAAAAACCCAACACTGGGGAAAGAATTCAATCATCATCGGGTGAAAACAAGGCGCGGATGACTCAATATCTTTTTGATGAACTTAGAGCGCTTCTTGGAAGTACGGGTTAGTACGGACCGTTTGCTGTTTGTTTTTTTTTTTTTCATTGGTATCTGAATGTTAAAGCATTACCTGTGCCAACCTCGTTCCCAGGGTTCTCTACTACCTGCCTTGAGGAGCGAGCGAATCAGAACTCAATGACCGACTCACTAGTACAAGTGCTGCCTGAGCCGAATATCATGTCTTGAGTGTACAGCGCTCTCTACTCAGAGACCAGAGCCAGGCCTCGGTTGTTCAAAGGCTGGATAGCGCAATCCATCGGATAAATCTCTATCCCGTAGATAGTGTAATTTGTTTCCCTAATACTTATCGACTGGATAGTGATTTATCTGATAGATAGCGCTATCCAACGTTTGAACAACTGGGACCAGATCGTTAATAGCTTTCAACACCCTGTGTGCTCTGTTCATAGGTGACTTGGAAGTAAATCGACTGTTGAACGAAATAGATGACGCAGCTAAACTACTTCCGTATCTTTGGGAGAAAGACAAAACAGCGTCTGCAGTTCAGGATATCGAGCAGGCTGTAAAGCCGCTTAAAGTCGAAAACGCTCAACTACGAAGGTTTGTATGCGAACTTCATTTTTGAAATTATGAATGGTCGTAGTGAACCCAAACTGATTCGCTACCACGCTCTTGTAGCATTTGTAGAGTGTAGAACTTTTTGTCTCAATAACGAAAACAACTTTGATGTACGTACCATAAATACAAAAACACGCGATATTATAACACAGTCGACACGGAAGAAAAATTATTGAGTTTTTGCGGACAAGGGTCGAACCTCAACGAACCCCAGAATTTCATAAATTCTTAAATTTGTGATGTCACACACTTTCTTCCCCTCCCAATATACCTCTAACTTTCTTTCACTGACTCAATCTTATTTTTAAACTTTGTAGAAGACTCCTTATTGCCCACCAAAAGCTCAAAGAAGGATCATTGAAGAAACAAGAAGATAAGTCCTCTATTAAGACAGATTTAGCATTTGAATGTAAGTTTTTGTTCCTAGTGTTTAGCACTGACAAATAACAAAGATCTGTAAACCCTTTTCGGTGACTTGGAAAACGTTTGACTGATCTGATATTGGTTTGTAATGCGTAAATAAGGCGTAGTGCCAAGCGGGAAAAAAGTAACTGGTTGAAAGGGCGGAAAAACTTGCAGTAGGTCACCAGAGGTCATATAATAGAACTTTGACAGGTGTAATTTATAGGTGTAGCTATTTTTTTCAGACCCTAAAACAAAGGTTAGGTACCAAGCGCGGGAAAACAAGTAACTGGTTGAAAGGGCGGGAAAACTTGCACTAGGCCACCCAGTGCCAAGAGCGCACAACGCGGGAAAACAAGCCAAGGGCGGGAAAAAGGTGGAAGTGGCGTCCACCCATGTGCAATGCATTTCATTGTAGTTCTTCACTTCACTTTTTTGAAGACAACAAGAGCCTTCATCGAAAATGTTTTTCCCTTTGGTTTTCTTTTAGTGGCAGCCTGTAGGTCGGTGAACACTGTTCTACAGAAACAACTAACAGAAGAGAAAAATAACAAAGAGGAGCTACTAAGACACCGTGATCAACTTTCTCAGGTCAGAAATTTTTATACACCTCTTTCGTTGAAAAATCTCTGATTTTTCGCGTTTATCCGGGTTTTTTTGTCGAAATGAAGTGCTATTTAACGCGTCGAAATGCACACAGAAGTTGACTGGGGTGTGGTATTGGGTACATTTTTAAGTAGACGCGACTTATTAAATATTGTAGGTCCATCAAGACTCAACTCGGTTGTGAGCGTTTTCATATGACGTCACGGGGCCATGCTTTTGTTCTAAACAACGGCGGCCATGTTAGTGTTCCAAACAAATCCTGTTGGAGTGTTTTGAAATGGGATGTCATATTTTAGGTCGGATACGAAACATGATTAGAGAATCGTCTTTTGTCGGAAACACGCCGAAAACCCACCCCACCCCTACAAAATAATTTTTTCCGGGGCTCTCTACGGTTTTAACATCACCATAAGCTTTGTGGGTAATCTACTTAGCTTTTACTGTTGAGACAATTGCGTAATTTGTTGACTATCAAAAGTGACTTATTTCTTTTATATAACCCGGTAGAATTTAAGTGAATTACAAGAGGAAAAGAAGAAGTTTCTGCTGATTTTATCCAATAAGGTAATGGGGCCTTTTTTATAACCACAGCTTAACTTTTTAAATAACCATTTACCGGGCAGTGTTAGAGTCGCATGATGGACGTTCTTTGGAACAAAATGTGCAAATCTAATACATAAATTTAGCCAGGGCTAAAAGCGAAGCTCTCTTTAATATTTATAAATTCCTCAAAGAAAATATAAAATTGTCTAATACTAAAGACAAGGCGAAAACAACGAGAACGGTAAAAAAAAAACAACAATAGATCTAATTAGCAAAAAAACAAAAACTTTGCACGTGCAGCACGCTTTTTTTTCTAATTAGCAAAAAAAACAACTTTGCACGTGCAGCACATTTTTTTTGTACATTTCCTTGCCGTTGTTTTGCACGACTAAAACGTAAAACTACTTTTAACTTCCTATTCATACATTTTATGGAGGAAATGTTTGTGTTCCTGTTCACTTTGTTTGTTCACTGCCGCTGGTTTTCACCTTGGTAGCCGCAAGCATTTCTCATTTTCTCACCGCCGTTATATAATTTTCATGTTTTTCTACCAACAAAATTGGTCTCCACTGTTATTTATTTTTCGCTCTAGCTCTTTCCCTGTGATCCAAGTCAATGTGGATATTAAAATTTGGTGGAAAGAAAGACTCGTTTTGTTGTTGTTGCTTTTTTCTCTCTAAAAGTCCTGGCGGCCATGTGATTTACCGCCGAAACGAGCGGGGTGCTTGAAATGCAAAATTTCATCTCAGCTTTAACATACTCGTCCTCCGACGGGCTGACTTTGGACTCCCTTCCCCCTCCCCTAGAGTCTGTACGGCCAGCGTTCGGTCTTACGCTGACGTCATAACCAAATTTTCGCGGATGGATCGTGAGGTTTATTACCAAATTGTCTTAGCTATGGGACTCCGCTCAAGCGCGCGCGAGCGAGCAAGGAGCTCCGCTAAAAAAACGTAACCTAACGTAACGTATCGTAACGTTCCTATTTTGTTGTTTTAACCCAAAACAGGAACAAGAACTGTTGCGGTTAAAAAGAGATTGGCAGCAAGATGCATCAAAGTTGACTGTTGGTAAGATTTTAACGGGACGGTTCTTTTCTTCGTGAGGTTTATTTTCCCGTTTCGGTGCACTTTTATTATGGAGTTAAATAACGTTATCGTCCAGTTAGCCATCTGTTAAATAAAGCCTGGTTTTCTGTAGCGTCAAAATACAATAGAGTTAAACGAATACTTTTACAAACACCGACGCACGCGCAACCCAGGATATAGACACCACGAACAGTCTCTCTTTTTCCCTCTCTTTTCTCTCAGTCAGTCGAGTGAAACGCATGATATACGGAGATATGAAGAAAAAGAGATTAACCGCCGTCTACACAGGAGCCAACGATTCAACGCTGCAGATGGAAGCAAAATTACAAAAGTTTTAACAGGGAGTTTAAACAGCGACGTTTTCGAGCGACGCACGTCAACCGAAAGTGAACCTTTTTCTCTTATAATATGCCTTGACGATACCAAATTTGTATTTATAACTGTGTTTACTCTTATAGAGACCATCTGCTCAATAATTTGGTCAAAAACACGGCTCGAGAGTGCAAAAAGTCCATTTTCGGTCGACGTGCGTGGCTCAAAACGAAATAAGAACGCCTGTCGCGCTGGTGGAAACCAGGCTTCTCACAGTTTCGAGGCTGCGACTAAAAACTTCAGACGGTCTTAAGAAATGGAGGTCGACAAAGAAATGCCAGAGAAATCCTTGTAACAGGGTTTCTTTCATTTTAGAAAATAAAAGAATGAAGTCAGATCTTGAAGCTGCCCACCTTTCCTCTGAAGCAGAGAAGAAAGAGGTCAATATACTTTACCTTTCTTTGAAGCAAAAGGACGCAGAAATCGAGAGACTCAAAGAACTTACCAGGTAAATGATGTGTATTTTTTGTAATTTTAACTCCTTTTCGCAAGGACTTTTGGGATCGCTTCTGAAGCAGTCCCAAAAGTCTTTGCGAAAGTTAATTCGCCCCAGTTTCCCTCTTGTTTCTAAGGTGGAGAATTAAGTATTGAAGTTCGACAAGTTTCTCTCGTGTTCGAATGTTGTGAGTTTGTTTAAAATCCTGATATGTGTAACCACTCAAAGTAGTACTTTTCTACGGTACTGTTTAATTTACTTTGAATTGGTTCCGGGACGAATTGCTTCTCATGAAAGCTACTGTGGCACCTTTAGTTTCTTCAATTTCTTTTTTTTTATGCTGTGCAGTGTCATTCTACTTTTTCCAGTCTGTGATTGCAATTATAATAACTGTTCAATACATGAAGGCAGGCTACTAAGTAGTATTTTCCTTTGGTATTGTTCATGAAGCCATGCCGCAAAACGCGATTCCTTGATTTTATCACAAAATCAAAGTGTGAGCTAAATCTTAACTCGAAAAAAGTTTATCATTCGAAAATTTGTTGTTCCTTTACAGCTAGCATGAACTACAAAAAGGCGGTTTTATTCGAAGTGTCTGGAGTATGTGGACCTCTACATTAACATAGGCGAAAGCGAGAGTAGTGAACGCAAAACCAAGTTAACATTTCCCTCAGCCGCTCCCGGCTCTCACTCTCTTTTTTTCCTAGAAGTTCGAATAATTTTTTTACATTTCGTTTGCAATCGTGTAAAAATTCTCTGTGCCAGGTGGATCTCACCGCGGAATCTGCAGCGCGACACTTCGTGTAAACGTCGTATTTTGTACTCGACAGGGGCCTTCAGCAGTCCCTGACTCGTCTTCTGTCTGACATTCAGCAGTTTCAACCGAAGGACATAAAAAGCGGTTCATTGGATAACCCCGTCTCTTTTGACGGCCTGGATAATCTGCTTAAGAGAGACGTCAAAACAATGTAAGTACATTTGAGCACTTTTCCTTTCGATGGAACTAAATTTCGAGGGACGCGGGCCTGAAGAAGGTTTATGTGGGAGTCTAACAAAGCTGAGACGCGTCGAGTTTCCGCGCATTTGCGCGTTTTCTGTACTGTTTTTGAGAAGACTAAGAGATTACAGCGTCTTTGATTCCCGAAGTGTCCGCCATGATGAATGGGGCAGGATTGGCAGCGTTCGAGCGTTAGAATTGGCGCTCCGTAGTACTCTTGCCGGCTTATTTGGTATGTTCTATTAGCTCCTGGTTAGATCTGTTACTCCGTTGATTTGTTAATACCTGGAAAGCTTGTCGCTATGACACCTTAAAAAAATTTTTGGCAGTATTTGGGACTTTATTTGCAAAATTGCTGATGGTTTGTTCATGTTCGTTATGTACAGAGGACAACCAACAACTCTGGGGCTATCTCCCGCTGAGGCTAAGTCACTTATTACAGGTAACAGCAACAATACTGCTTCTCCGAGATTATTTAATCGCAAAATTCCTCAAACGATTGACCGCAGCGACGAGACTTTGACACGGAGGACTCAAAATCAGCGTCCTGTGGCACAGGGCAAAAAACATTTACGATTTGCCGATAGATTAGTGTCGCAACCAGACCCCTCTCCTGCTTTCACTAGCAGGCGGCTCTCCCGTCCGCTGACCAATGAGTACGAAGGAGCTGGGTATAAGATCAGCGAGGAGTCCTTTACGAATTTGGACGGCATGGATTCATTAGAGCAAGGTGCGTTAGAGGTTGAAAATATGGAGGAGGAACTAAACAGCGGTGATGTATCGCCGCTTTTGTCGGGTGAAGAGGAGGATTTTCGAAGAGGATTGGAAAATCTCGACGCTAATATTGCAAGAATACAGAAAAGTTTGCGAGAAACAGCTTTGAGAACGTGAAAAAGGAAATATTGAGGTTCAGGACATGCAGCTAAAGTTGTCGGAAAGATAAATGGTTCTAACATGGAAAAGCACAAACGAGTTCAATGAATCTAACTTTATTTTTGGAATGTTAACGACTCATGCACGTTTAAAGATAATTATTTTTATAGTCGTAAGAATTAAATATATTTAAACTTATCCAGGATTTTGAGGGGCTTTTATGATTTATTTCTTTCACGCATTAAAATTGGCTTATTTTAACCTCGTTCCCAGGGCCAGTCGGGACGGGTAGGAGAGAATCCTGGGAACCAGTTTGGGCTTAACCTAGTCCATAGGCCTCATTATTCCCAGCGGACATTGCGTTTAGTGTCACGTGGTCCAATCGCCTTGGATACATCACCAAAGCAAATTGACAGAGAAGGCCTGGGAAAACGCCCTTTAAGGACTAGGCAAGGATGGACTTACTTGGATTGGAGTTAGGGTTCTCTGACTTAAAAACGTTGGTCACCTTATGAAGGTCACAGGGTGGAGTGTCGTGTCAACAAGACAAGGATTTAGAACATTTGTGCCATGACACCACGGCAGCCGAATATACAGTGTTGACAAATCCAAACAAGGATAACAAATCCACTACTGACGGGGTGATAAGGATTGTGCGTGAGGTGCTGGGTTCGACCGGGACTGAGCAGCAGGCTCTCTCGTCCGCTGACCGATGAGAACGAAGGTGCTGGGTGTAAGATCACTGAGCAGTCACTTGCGAATTTGGACGGCATGGATTCATCGGAGCAAGGTGCGTTAGAGGTTGAAAATCTGGAAGAGGAACTAAACAGCGGTGATGTATCGCCGCTTTTGTCGGTCGAAGGTCACACAGTGGAGTGTCGTGTCAACAAGACAAGGATTTAGAGCATTCGTGCCATGACACCACGGCAGCCGGATAGGAGCAAACAGGGAAGCCTGGGGTGAAGTAACACCGGTTCAGCAATAACGGCTCCAGATTACCCAGTAGAAAGTTGTTTGGCGGTACTGACTAGTTTACTACTCATTCTTATAAGGAAAATTAAATTATAAAACAAAACAGCAAGAGTCCCAGTCGAACCCAGCATCTCACACACAAACCTTATCACCCGGTCAGTAGTAGATTTGTGTCCTTGTTTTTTTTAATTGTTTGGATTCGTCAACACCGTATAGCATTCCGGATAACAACAGTGGGACTCGAAAGACCCTTGTAGCTTACTGGTCTTCAGTCGTCTCTCAGTCTCTCATTAATATTAGGCTGATTTAGCAAAAGAACGGGAACGTCCGTCGACGACGGGAAAGCGCGTGGAAAGGACTAAACGCGACTTCCGGTGCTCAATTTGCCTCTCTGCGATTGGTCATTCCAGTTGTTTGATTTGCGTGCGCCGTCGTCAACTGTTGCTAAATCAGCCTATTAACGAGAGATGCGGGAACAAGGGGAGCGTCAGGGGTGATGGGAACGAAGAAATTTCCATCACCCCTCGCGTTCCCTTCGGTCACTCTTCTCGCGTTCGGTCCTCCGCGTGCGAACTAAATAGAGAGGCAGACTGGGAACGAGCCAGCTCTTGTAGCGCTGTGGTTCCTTTTGTGGTTCCCTTTAGAAAAAGAAGGATCTGCTAAAATCAGTTACATTTATATAGATATTCCTGGGTTAAACAATGACAGGTAATTCAATATGCCTCCCTGTTCAAGGTCGTCTTGAAACTTAAACACCTGCTGAACAGAACAGGTTGTCATTTTCTTCTAATTCACAAATGTCTTCCTCGAGTGCGACGACACTAAAATATCTTTAAGGAAAAATGCTTAAACATCTTCGCCTAAGTGGACAGCGAAAAACAAAATTTCACCAGAGAAAATGAAACCAACGGTATCGTTTAGCAACGTGCTGACAATTCTGGTATGGACTCTCCATCTCGCTTTCAAGGTAAATACCAAAATTCATCACCCTTTACTCGTTTTTTAAAAGTTTGTTTTGCTTTTTGGTGTTGGTAACTGTTCTTCTGTTTGTTGTCTACGTTTTAAGGGATGCTCAATAAAAAATCCTAGACTTTACGGAAACTATTTGGCCTACAATTCAGGTAAGTGCATAAGCAATTTACAATCGGGAGAACAGAGCTTTGTATTGTTGTAATATTCTTTAGAACTGTCTTGCAAGGAATAGTCTCGAAACCCAAATGCATGGCTTCCAAGTCAACAGAGAAATATGAATTTCTAACAAAACAACTCAAGTTGTTCAATTTTAATTTGCACGTAGTCACCACATTGTTTATTAGCGTGCTTAAAGGTGTTAAATACCTGATCCTTGACTTTATACCAGTGAAGTTAACCTCGCTAGTCTCATACACTTATCAATCAGAGAGCAGAACATATCATTACTATCTTAAATTACATGCCCATATATGGGCAAAAAGGGCGTGGTCCAGAAAATTTAAATTTCAAATGAGCAATTTTACTACCGGTGGGTTAATCTGAGTGACGTCGTCATTCTCGCGAAGAGAGGAGCCAATAGAGCTCGAAAAAGAGGACACGTGATCAGTAATGGATGTACGAATTCCCTTTTTCAATTTCCGGCGGTTGTCACTTCTTGAGTTGATAATTATAAGTCCAGCACTAAAATATTTGTGAAATGTTAGTGTGGATATCACATGCGGAGGACTTTCAGAAAAGCACTTCATAAGTCTTGGTCTTTGACAAAATTTCAACAACTATCCTCCTAGATACCGAAGGCAACCAGATCGGACCTCACCTTGGTGGTGTCTTAGAAAGCGTCTACGTTATCCCCACATCAGCTGCACCCACGGAAGATGGAACCGCGCGCGGAAACACGACTCCGAGCTCTACATACGCTCAAGAAAACTTACCCTTTGTTAATAGGAAACTTGATCTAAGAACAAAGTTCTCTGCTCCCTCGAATGTCAGCTCGGCAAAGAGCAGTGAACCAAGTGATACGTATACAGCAGATGGTCCGCAGAATCTAGCCTCGTATTCGCTAGATCCACCGAACAGTTTTCCACAGCCGACAAGTATACCGGCAATCGATACTATTTCAGTAACATCACCAACTCCGATGGGATCAATCGGTGATGAAATGAAGACTATTAAGAATCTGCCGTCGCTGCCTCCGATTGGAAGTGAAATGAGTGAAAACGAGAAAATTCCTGGCATAGAAGAGATTACCAGCATGCAGATACCCCTTAGCTTCGAAGAAGAAGAGCCATTGGAAAAAAGTTACGCTACTTCCGTTGACTTTATACCTGGTGACGCCAATATTGGTTACACCAACTCTAGTCACGCTAATCCTACAGCTAGTAGTAGCAATGAAACTACTGCAGATGCAAGGCGGCGAGAATTTGTCGCCTCGAATCCGGGTGACTTTCTTGAGACAAAGAGCATACACCCTCTTAAACTTAGATCTAGCCAGGTCAAAAGACAAGAGAGCGAGAAGGAAAAAACCAATCAAAGTTCCGACAAAAACAACAGGGACAAGAAAGTAAGACATCATTATGCACATTCTAAATTGTCAAAAAAGAGGGTGGCTATTCCTCCTCCCAAACCCATCGATCCGATCCAGCCTTTAATGGAAAAATTTCAAACAGAGAAAGAAGTTGGAGATATAAAGGAACATGTTTTAGACATGGAAAAGATAAAACCACATGAAGCGATCGATAAACACCTGATCTCTCTAGAACCGCAACCCAACATTGAACCAATTGAAAAGCATTTGACGAAAGAACAGTCAGACACAATAGAGCCGATAGAGAACCATCAACTTAAAACGGTTAAACAGTGATCTTTGTGTAATAATACATCGTTCACATTCGGGACGTCACAAAGAACTTTAATTCTTTGTTCACTGTATTATGGTCCCGGGGAGGAGGGGATTATGGTTATTGTAGTGTACCGGAAGTGACGCTTTCGTCTCGTGTTCGAGTACAAGACCATGTGCTTTGTACGATCCGCCATCTTGTGATACAATGTTGTCGAGTTGTTGAGTCCTCGATGTGTTTATTGCCGTAGGGAGTTACTACAGTTATGAACCTAACCTTCAGTAGAGAACTACACCCATATTCGCATTTTGTCTTCTATGACACTGTAATGTGAAAAAAGTAAACAAACAAACAAAAACTTTAAAAAAATGTGAAAGAATATATTCAATCTCCCTAGGAAAGTCTTCATAACTCGGCGAATTCGACTTGTGCATTCGACGTCATTTCTATTCTGTTTAAGAGAGCATCTAATAACTGGATCACCTCCGCAGAAACGAGGCTTGCATTGTTCACGCCCAGATTGTTTTCAACCTCAACAGTGGTAGCCTCCTGGTTTCCATGGGAACATGGTTCCTCGTTGTTGTTTCTTGGAATATCACCCTTTTCTTTGTTCTTCCCAGGCTCACTTGGAACGACGTTGTTATTCAAACTGTGGTCTATAACAAATGATAAAAGAAAACAGTAAAGCAAAGCTTCGAGAAATTTCCATCTTATGTTGAAGCGTTCTTTCTATCAGATATATATTATCTGTTGGTAAAGAGAATCGAGTTTGGCATAGTTATTTTGTTGTCGTCAGAATTTTTCAAGATTTTACGAATACATTCCAAGATTTTTAAATGCTGTTGGAATGCTGTCTAAAGGTTTTACGAGCGGCCATTCGAAAAATTCCCGAAGATTTCCGAAGCATTGTTAACCGTATTTTTCGCATGTGAAGTGCCCATAATTAGCGCGTCGGTGAAACAAAACATATCACGGATATGAAACCTACCACACTCAAAGACGCGAGTAAAGCGTTGAACTGGTTGTAGTAAAAGAAGTTCACTCAAAGTAGCCTAGCCTTCCTAAACGTTACTGTGGCACTTAAAAAGTACGTGAAAACTGTTTAACGTGACTTTTATTAAGGAAAATTAGGGGAAAATGTAAACTAACGCTTCAAAACGCGAGCTGTACAATTTCAAATTTGAAGTGTTATTTCGGGAAAAAGTAGGTCAAAAAAGGCTCTCAAAAAATGATTATAGCCTGCGCAGGCGCAGAAGTATTTCCTATTGTGGCTTGTCCCATTTTTGGTCAGAGATCATGACCCATGGCTTGCTCACACTCAAGTCCATTTTGACTGTCACGAGTGAACCGTTATTACTCCTGCGTAGTTTATGCGCAAATTAAAGGCTAGGAGTACGGATGAGATCGATCGAAGGTTAAAACGCACTTGCTCCAGCACTTTTCTTCGCTTAAGTTTCACGTGATAGAAGTTCCAAACGCGCATGATCAGATTGCGTTCTATGCAATCTATTCATTCTTAGCGGAAGTCCAAGCAAATACTGGCTACATGCATTTAAGATTAGGATTGCCATCTCCTCTGGTCGACCGCATTTACCTTCTTTTTCCCCATTGGTTGTAGCTGGGCGGTGGTCCACAACCTGTAAGGACAGTCTGCTGTTGTATACAGTGATATCCGTTGCCGATGGCTGTCGGGTGAGATTCGGCCCAGTGCTAAAGCGACAAGACATGCCTAGAAAGTGTGCGCATATAATCAATTACAATGATTGTCTTGTGAGACACATTTTGAGGTCCCTGTTATTCAAAGACCCTTTTTCGAGCATGCTCAGTGACATACCTCATACCCGTTGAGTTAGAACTTCCGACTTCCATGACTTTAGAATAGAGGCGTTAGTATGAGACAAGCACGGACAGGCAATGTTATTTTGCTAATTCTGCGTCTCATAGTTCTTTGGTTTTGAAGAAGCCAATAATTCAACGGCTAGATACACTTAACTAAAGATCTTTTTTTTTGCGTGACAGTAATTTATATTTGCATAAAACTGACTTCTAATTCGTGGTCAAACTCACCAAGTGTTCTCCTGTCTGGGCGGTGCCCTCCACACGCACTCAGCACCATTTTGAACACGAAAATGTAACCGCGCCTGTACCGTTGGCTCATCCAACCGTACAGCAGTGGATTAGCGAGGGCGTGAAGGAAAGAAAAGAGGGTTGTCAACAGAACTATCTTCGGTGATGGCTGTTGGTCAGCTATCAAGCAAAACAAGTTGTTCAACTGAAAATAAAAGAGAGGTAAATAGTAAGTAAGCTAGTCATTTTAAACGGTGAAACACATTTTTTTGTGTGAAAAGTTTGAACCTAGGAGTCATTTCGTAAGTAGGTGAAGCATGATCGTCCGGGCGATCGTAGTCCTGAATAGGACTATTGCTGACGGTGACAGTTTGGCTGCAAACGCCTGTGCGTTAGTCATCTTTGGAGTCAAAGGGCCGAGTTGTATCGCGTCAGTTCATGGTATTTAGCTTTGGTTATTGACCCGATTGGTCGATTAAGTCGCGATGTTATTGGTCGTCTGACGGTTGAGCCGTAATATTATTGGCTATAAAGACTCTTAAATCAATTTCATTGGCGTGTTTTTGTTAGTCAGAGCTATAACGTTTTCCAGTTATCGGGCTAAAGAGGAATCGTTGACGGAAACTGTTTGCTGCAAAGCAGTCAAATTAAATAATGTCATGGGTAAAAAATTGTGCTTCTACAGAATGTGATCGCATGATGAATTACAGACGTTCGGGAATAATCCCTTCTTAAATGAAACTGAAGATGGATACTTATGGACAAGCGTACTTGGGATGTAGTTTGTATGGGAGAGTAGCTTTCCTCACCCTCTCGTGCCGTATTTAAATGTTAACAGTCAACAGTTCAAAACTGATTTACTTCAAAAATTGTTTCTTTTATAATTTATATATTATCCAATGATTAGAATTGAGGTAATAAATTGGAGGGAATAATCTATGTTTTGTTTATGTTTTTAGAAAGGTTCCTTGACAGTTCTCTACAGCTGCGGTATGTTCGTTTAATTTTAATTAAAATGTCATTTCAGCTTAAAAGTTTATTCATGTTTACACTTAAAAGCATATATCAATTATTTTAACTATCAGGAATCCACACCTAGGTTGAAGCGTTTGTTTACTACAACACTGGGTATACTGCCAGGGTTTTTTCGTTTTGTCCCAAGAGGGAAAACCTTAGCCTGTGTACAGACGACCCCTCCCCTCTTGGAAAACTTATTGTCCCCCTTTGTAATTTAATGTTATGAACTTCCAGAATGCTGGTGGATAAGTAACGGAGATTTTCTATCATGGTGGGAATAATTGTGGGACAAATACTAATAATTATAGCACAAATACTTTTCCCTTGGGTTTATGTGCTCGAGGGATAATGTGTCTTCCCCAAGGTTATTTTAAGGCGTGGACTCTAGAAAGCCATGCAGCTGGAGTTTTGAATAAAGAAGAGTCTCTAGCGTCGTGGCAGTCATTCAGCCATAGACCTTTTTCCTTAGGGTATGTACAGAGAATTCTCCGAGGTGTAACTTGATCTCCCCCAGGGTAACTTACCAGGAACGGCAGCCAGCTGATGTAGTAAATAATCACGACTATCCCCATCATAACGGCTAGCTTACGCACGCTCCGCACGCCGCTCGTTTTTCCGGGACTGTGCACGCTTCCTCGGCAACTGTACACGGTTGATTGGTTCCTCGCTCCTCCGTGCCCTCTCATTAATGTCTGTCTTCGAATAAACTTGATCCCGGAGACCTTGATCGTGAAATACGATGCAAACACCGTTAGAAACATGATTGCACCGTAAGTCTCTATATAAATGGCGTACGCTTTGCCCAGGTCGTAGAGTTGTGAAAAGCACTCCCCGTTCTTAAACCCAGAGTTTCCAACACCAATAAGCGGTAGAAAAGCGGAAAATATTGAGAAAAGCCAGATGCCTGCAACGAACTTTTTAATTCGCGAGTGCGTCACAAGTGTATGATGTCTTAATGGAAACTGTAATAAAAGAGAGCGCTCGACTGCAATACAAGTCACGGTAAACGAAGAAGCCATTCGAAAAGTGTAGACCAAAGCTACGAACGCATCGCACATAGGTTTAGCCATCTGTTGTCCTAAAAAATACCTTACGACTGTTATGAGCTCGACGGCTAAAGCAGAGTCCAAGAAATCTGCTAAGGAAAGAGAGAACAGCAAAATATCTGCAGATGTCCAAGAGCGGTAGGATGCCAACGCCGCAAGAACTAAGGCGTTGCCAAAAACGACAATAATTATGACGGACTGAAGAATTAACGCGGTCATGAGTGCGTTTAAGTTTTCCCTCGCGTCTGTCGCATTTACTGTGCTGCTTGAGAAGTTTCTCAGTACTTCGTCAGCGAAGGGGAGAGTAAAGATTCTTGTTTGAGTTGGTTGGGTTGCCATGATATGGTGGAGGTGTCGAGCGTTACGTTGAATCTTTCAAGGATAGCTAAGGATGTAGGCGACTGCTTGCTCGAAGACCTTGAAAATGTAATAAACTGAAAAGGGTTGTTTCAAGTCGTCCGGCTACAAATCACTCTTAGATCATTCACCCTTGTGTAAACAGTCGGAATTCGTCAACTCTTTTACAAGACGCTGTCAATGGCCTGAATAAAAGATAAATTACTCGTCACCTACTTAGCAACAAGACGAAACGCAAACATTTCTAAAAATGGCTAAGTTTAGTGTTAAGAAAGCTTCAAAATTGAACCTAAAAGAAGTCTAAAACACATTTCTTCCCACGGAAAAAGCTTCTCAAACTCTTTGGTCACATTTTCAGTACTTTTTCCAGAAAATTAAATTATAGTTTTACCGGGAAACTCGTGAAGTTTTCATTTTGATAAGACAACTGAATCGACAAGGATTTTACTTTTAATGATCTGTGATAACAACACGTCTGTGATTTTAATTTTTTTTTGTTTTTTGCTTATCGTTTTAGCTACTGAAACTCCTACGCTTAAACGTTTTTCAGTGTTTACTTATAGTACTGACGTCCTCGGTCATTAGACATTGATCCGGCTTTTAAAGCAAGAATATATAAAGACATTACCATAATAAATAGACTTGTCGCGTGTATATTACTATTTTTGACATGGTCTAGATTGTTTGCATTAGGCCTTTTCAACTCTTTAAAAGCACGTTGGATGAAAGAAGGAATCAAAGAGTGCCACTCTTAATAAACAGCCTTGTTAATACAATTTAATGCGTCAAAAGAGTGGCTTTCATCTTTTTCGTTTGCCGTCAATATACGTAGGCAACTTAATAAACGTTATTTAAAATCTATGTCAAGCACAGAAAAGCGAGTTTGTTCCTCGTATTAAATGAGCCGGGTATTAAAATTATGTGACAGTTGAATTATAAAACTCGCCAAGGGGCTGTTGAAACAGCGATAGTTAGAACGGTTTTGACCTGTTTTACCTCAAGCTTAATGAAAATTGATAATGTGCAACCAATTTAAGGTGGCTTGTATATGCTAGATAATCACATAAAGTTGGCGACCTTTTGCCTCCTATTTCCCGAAGTTTATTATGCTAAAACTGCGACAACGTTGCTCTAAAACATTCCTAGAAAAAGTATAGTTGCTGCCGTTCTGTGAAAAGTTTCTACTCCAAATTAAGTATTTGAAAGAACAGATGCTGAATTCTCAGTAGTTGCATTCGAAGATAACAGCATAGCGTCCGCCATTTTCCTTCGTAGCGTCTATTGGGATAAATCACACACACTTTACTTTATTTCATGCACATCATTTTTCCATCTCGACCCGCAAATAGCAAACCAACACAGCCATTGCGGAGGACCAAAGTTTCGTTAACCTTTGTAGTAGGCGGATCTTTTCTCACAAGGTCAACTTTTATTGCTGAACGTCTGTGAGATTTTCAAGACATGCTAACTGACGGCTAAAAATTTACCGGTCGTTGTCACTCCTGTGACGTCTACAGATAAAGAGCACAGCTTCAGACAATAAGTTTGATATCAGCGTAGAAGTCATATTTCAGAATTAGAATCTGATTCGTATGGTGACCCACAACTGTCACGGCAAAACCAAAAACCTCACGGCAAAACCAAAAACCTCACGGCAAAAACAAAATACGTCACGGCAAAACCAAAAACTTTACGGCAAAAACAAAATAAACAAAATTTTCGGTTTTGCCGTGAGGTTTCTGTTTTTGCCGTGAGGTTTTCGGTTTTCCTGTGAGGTTTTTGTTTTTGCCGTTAGGTTTTCGGTTTTGCCGTGAGGTATTTTGTTTTTGCCGTGACAGTTGTGGGCCACCGTAGATTCGCGAGCAAAAAGGTACTATCAACGAAGGTAACGGAGTGTTTGCCAAAGGCACTCAGACTCTCCAGAGCCCATAACTTAGAGTGAGCACACAACAACGTGTCCGTTTTCATAGACCAGTTTATATTGATTTTTAGATCGATTTTCCCGCGAGTTTTGAATATCAAATAATTCTCAATTACAAATCATTCAGCAAAAAATGGAAACTAGAAAAAAGTATCTCTGATATTTTGAAAGCATTTTCTTGTTCTTTTTGTAATTATTGTACTATCGATGCGCAAGCATAAGGAACGGTGCGTCCATTTCCGCCGGAAAAAGTGCCCAAAAATGATGCTAAAAATAACTTGATTTGTGAAAACGCTGTTGCATAGGCTAAGTATAGGAGCTGCACGTTCCTGGCTATGGGCTCCTGGACTCTCTCAGCTTCTCCGGGCGAGGGAGACCTGGAGAAACATTTGAGCGGAGACTGCTGATACCATAACAGAAGTAGAAACAATACCTCTAATGAACAGCCACACATAGACAAAGGCTTCCGTGTTGCGGTTCACGTAATTTTAAACTAGGTTTGTACGATGTGACAGGTGGGAGATTGTAAATAGAGAATCATCTGCATAATGACGCTTTTAGCTTTTTGTACTCTAATCGCTTTCACCTTTGTTTGTTTCTTTAGGCTTTTAACGACTTACCAACGATCATAACAGAGAAAAAGGAACCTGCGCCAATTTACAGTAAAGATGGTCTGATTTCAAGTAAAAGCAGTAAGGTGGAACATTTTTTATTCCGGAGGAAAGAAAGGAGTTGCCTCAGAGGAGAAATGCGCGAGGTAAGGTAATTGTGTTTAATTATAGTTTAGACTCGAGCAAGCGATGTTCAGTAGTTAAAAAATTTGATAAATACACGTGGATTTTATTCACAGCTTCGTTTCAAACACTTGGAAGATCAGTCAATCAGTGTTTAACAGTTTAATCAGGCAGTGAGTGTCAGGTATTTTGCAGTTTCAAATGAACCTCCGGAAAACGTTATTTGAGAGGGAACACCACATTTTCAAATACTTCCTGTTAATGTCGAAAATTAAACAGAGGAAGCCTGACTTTCCTTTCTATGACAGGTCAGGTAGGTAAATCTAAACCACCATGACTCCCAAAAGTGGTGGGCCAAAGTAAAAGAAAGACATCCATAAAATCGAAATTGAATGGTCACACTATATAAATTCATTCCCGGACTAAAAAGTTACAACAGCATGAATAATTCACGTTAGATGTGATAGGCCGGCCTAAAAGTACCGAAGAGGTCTCGTTTGAATGGTCACACTATAGTATTTCGTACCTGGACTAAAATTTTCGAACTGAATCATCGTTAGGTGTGATAGGCCATGCCAACAAACCATTCGTTTTAGAGTATGTTTTATGTATTTAGAATACGAGAAGTTATTATCCCATGAATATAAATTATCGAAACAATTTTAGTAATCAGTGCTTGTACTGCATGATTCTTTTGTTTCGTATAAAACTATTATACTTATTCACGGCAAGGGATGATGATCTCGCCGTGGCTTATATAGCATCTTAATGATTTGATCTGAAGCCACCTTAGATCTCAATGAGGGCATTTTCGTGATACTTAGTTATGTTCCACGGCTCCTTTTTATTTCACGTTTCACTCCTCGAAATTTATTTCTTTATTTCCCATTTGTGAATTTTTTTTATCCACCGTTTTTTCGTTTTCTCTTCCTCATATTTTTTCAGTTTATTTCGTCAGTTTAAGATCTTTTTTCTCTTCTAACCCAGAAGTAACATGCGAGTGTGTGAAGAATTGGTTTTAAAAAGCGTTATCGGTTGTGCCCTCTCTTAGTTTGACAAGTCCAATATCGATGTTTTCCTAAGTCAAATGCGTGCATGAGGAATAACCCATTATGCTTCTCTCTTTTACTAATACAAGTAAACAATTTTCAACTAAGTACACAGAGCCATTTGTATGGTGATCACTTTACAACAACTGACAGAATCCTTGGGTCCTTGGGTATATTACAGCTATATTAGCTTTTGTCAATGGTGGAGTCTCGTAATGTGGTTCTAACTTTTGAGCGTGTGGATGAAATCTTAAAGTGTGACCATTCAAATGAAAGCTACTGAGCAGTACTTTCCTGTGGTACTGTTTATTATGCCGCTGAACGTGGTGATTCTAACTTTTGAGTCTTTAAATGAAATCCTAAAGTGTGACCATTCAAATGAAATCTTTTTGGGAATACTTTCACATGGAACTATCTGCTTTTAAATTTTTTACAAAATGAAAATTATAATTTTTTGGGAATTTGACTTTTGTTCACCTCTAGAGGTGATAGGGCTCAATGTCTCACTAGCATTTTTAAAATTTGATAGAAAGGAAATGATTTCTTATTGTTGAAACAAATATAACCAGCATGATAGCATTAACAGCGGTGATTATTAAATGTAGGTGTGTTTTAGCAACAGTGACGCAAACTCCATGAAAACATTTCCTTAAAACCACAACTCTTGATTTACTAAAATTAGTTTGAAATTGTTCATATTTGTTCAAAAGACATGTATGGGTGAATCATTCATATGAAAGGCTTTCACACTCGCTGAAAGAAAGGAAAAATTCTCCGTCATGCCCTGGAGTTACTTTTTGTGATCATCATTGAAAATTGTTGTTATGGAGAAGACACATCAAAATGAACGAAGCTTGTTGTTGGTAGTTTTCCTTTCTCTGAGCAAACTTCTTAAAAGGTTTGAGGGTTTTTTTGTGAGTAAACAAATCAAGTTTATTTGTTTATACTTTATAATACTGGCAACAAACGACAATCGTTTTCTAAATTAGAAATATAGTACTCTAAGCAAGTGATTTTCAACTGATATATTCTTCTTTTTTCACTGAATGTAAAAGACATGTTAAACTTTTGGGAACTAACGATATTTATTATTTAAAACGCAAGGTTGTTTTCGACCTTCATTCTAGAAACGAATCAAAGATCTAAAAAACTTCTGTTATGCCAAGGGGACATCACTTCATATCTCAGTTATCAACGAGCATATCGCACCGTAACTCAAAACGAGCATTACTATGGAGAAGAAGAAGAATGTTTTGCGGCAAATGGAAAACGTGGGACGGATTCAAGTAGATAATTTCTCAAATTAAGAAATGAGAAGAAAAAGCTGTGCAAAATCACCCTTATGGATGAAACGACCATAAAACCACTTATTTCTTTGTAGGTGATAATGAACAGTAAACGACTCCAGTGAAGTAGAGAAAACTTGGTCACGTGGTACAAATTGACGTTTCCGTTTTCCGTAAACGTGATTCAAAATCTCTCTATTGTCAACTCAAGTTTACTTTTCCCCGCCGTTGGAAACGTTCACTTTAAATAAGGTTTTAAAAAAAGGTCGAAAACGGCACGAAAGATTATCACTCAAGTGATAAACGACTCGTAAGAACGCTTGGTCGCGTGGTTCGAATTGACCCGTAAAAGTGTCTCAAAATCTGTCCATTGTCAACTCAAGTTTATTTTTCCGCGCCATTGGAAAGCGTTCACCTAAAACAAGGCAAAAACGTCACCAACGGCACAGCAGATTATCTCTCAGGTAATTTCCGCTCTTCCAAATGACGGAGGCCACACTGAGTTCAAAACCTCAGCCTCAGGTTTTAAGTTTTAATCATTTTTTGAAGCAGCTGCACTGAAAACACAAACGTCCTACTTGGCAGTTTTCAATTGAATAGTCGTGCGAGGATTTTACTCATATACCGTACTCAGCTTTAGAACTACCTTCAGGGTGACCGCAAAACGGACTTAAGTATAGTCAAACTCTGTGGGGGCCATAGAAAGTGTCGGTATCAACGGGTGTGCGCATCAAGCGGGTTGAATTCAGAGAAAATCTAAGAGCTTTCTTTCCCCAGGGACAAAGCAAACTGTTCGTAATAACGAGGTGTTCGTATTATACGGGTGTTCGTAAAGCGGAGTTCGCGACTGTACAAAAAGTGCCCATCTGTCCGCAGGCGAGTTGATCGTTCTGTGATGGTTTTAGTGACGTCTCCGGTGATTTATACTGAGAAAAACCATGACAAAGTGAATTTATTTGTTTTAAGGGGAAAGAGGAAAGGAAGTCGAAACTGGTATCGCTCGACAGTGACAAGGAAAGTTGAAAAATGTCTTCCATATTGGGTGAAATAGAGAGTGAGAAAAATTGTCCATTTTTCATATATGTGTTTGCTTTTTCTCCTATTTTTCTCCTAAGAAACTGCCAATACTTCTAAATACAAATATAAGAGCTCTCTTTAGCGATTTTTATCGGTCATTTATTGGTTTTAAACCCGCTTTTTCTCTGTTTTCTATATATAAACTGATGTGACCGACAACTAGTGTATCCCCAGTCAATGAGAATGAGGGACTGATTTGCTTCTGAGTAAATCATAGTTTACCCTTTTAACCCTTAGATCAAAATTTGAATTCTCATTTGTTGCCCCTATTCATTTCCTACAGAATTTGTGGGGAGAAGTTTATAAATAACAAGCAAATTCACCCTGTGTGATCATGTCCGTAATTGTCATGGCCACTCTGTTTACAAAGCATTGATATCACAAGCAGGAATTTGATGCTGATCGCTTTTAGGGCTTAAAGGACCCATGTGACAGGGATACTGCTGTTTTCGGTCAATTCTGTGCTAAAAACATCACTAAGGGCTTTTTCCCCTTTCCATCATGTAGCCGTAATATTTTTTTGGTGATTTCTGCAGCATAGCATTAAAATTTAAAACAAGTTGGAGCCAGTTTTTTTCAAGATTTAATCGATGTCCATCCTTGCCGTCCTTTGCAACGGACAACGGAAAACAGTTTCATTGCCTAAATGAAGTCTTAAATGATAAAACTGGACCATTATTTTTGGAATTCAGTTGGTGCGAAAAAAGTTTTGGCATTTTGAAAAAGATGGCAAATAACATGACATAACCCTTATAATGAACAGTCAAGTAAACAAAATAAACAGCAGGGTATTCCACACATGAAAAAAGTAATTAAATTAATCTAGGATTAGTTTGTTTTTATTTTTGTCGAACTTTCACTCTTGCCCTATATCAAAACGGAAAACATCCGTGATTGTAAAGAGGCTGAAACTTTCCTGAACGTTTCTCAAAGGTTTGAGATGGAAGGTTCCTCGCACCTTTCTGAAATTTACACAGCTTCCTGTAGTTTTGTGTTCCGGTGTTTCAAAAGTTCAGTATTCCAGTTTTCCGGTCACGTCTCTCTCTCTCACTCAGACATGCGCATTGCCCTTTAGGAACTTCAATTCAATGCTCCAAAAAACGTTTCCACAGTACTGAAATATCAATTTTTCAAGTTCAGGATCATAGTATGTTCAAAAAGGGTTATTAAATTTTGAAAATATCGTGATTTTTCAGCTCCAATATGCTCATGTTGACGCCACTGAAATTTCAATAAATATTGAAACAACATTGTACATGTTTTCTCATGTGTTAAGGAAAGAATAAAAGAAGCGATTCAGATGCTGTCGGGAATAAATCAAAATACAGGTCGGAATGCATTTCCACTCAAGCATAATAGATTGTCTGCTCTCGAACAAATGCAATTTAAATTCCCCTCTTCAATACGACAATTATTTCAGTGTGAAGAGGACTGTCAGGGACTGTCAAGCTTTCTTTTGTGGAAATTATCTGTTGTAACGATCTAACGGAGCGGCCAAGTTTAAGAGTAACTGTACGTGAGTGATTACTGTTCTCACTCGTTAATTGTTTTTAAATTATCATCTCTTTAAGACTAACTGATCAATGTGATGTGCATGCACAGCGAGCGGGTTATTTAACACATTTTTGACTAAGTCTTTTTATTGATGCTTTATTTAACGCTGTGAAAATGAACATTTCGCGCACTGATCTGAATGAAATTGTTCATTATTTTGTATAAGGCATCAATGTTATCATCTTCCATTTCACCCACAGAACAACTTGAAAAGAACAATGGAAATGGCCGGATGGCAATTTGACAACTGATTACCTCAAGAAAATGGCTTCCACGGGCTCGACAATTCCCGATATATCCAACAACACATCTTCCAGGAAATTGGGTCTTACTACACCAAAAAACCTTGATGATGATGTTGAAAACTCTTCTCTAAATCCATTCGTCATTGGATTAATCCTAGAATCAGGTATTCTAGCCGTGGTATTTGGAAATCTTTTGGTTCTTCTGTCTCTCCGGGTGCAAAAATACTGGGCCATTACCGATATCCTTCTCCTGTCGTTATCCACTGCTGATTTCGTTGGCGGATCTTTTCCTCTTCAAATTGTAATTTTCATGAATTATTTCCTCCAACAGAACTGGACAGAATTTCTTTGCGGTTTCTTCATTGTTATGGTGCACACTCTTCGTTTCGCTTCCGCGGGTACTGTTATACTTATTACAATAGAGCGTACATTAATGATTCTATGGCCTTTAAAATATCATACAAACATCACGATTTCGCGAATCAAGAAAGCTGTTTTGTTTAATTGGCTCATGGCTGTGTTCTTTGCAAGTCTCCCCTTCATGGGAGTTGGAAAATCTGGCTTCGAAGACGGGAAATGTTTTTATCACTTATCAGACTTGGGCAGAACATACGCGATATTAATTGTATCCACGTCATTCGTGCTTTTAGCAATAGTATTAATATGCTGGATTGCTATCAAGTTGTCAAGTACGAGGTTTATACGAAGACAGACAACAATGGACACGAAAAATAAACGCGCGGGAAACGATGTGTCCCGAGGGTCGATTCCCGAAGAGTACTGTGAGCGCTCGAGGGAAAGACGCAAAAGGAACCCTTCTGGTGTGCGCGAAATCCGAAGACTCTCTCGAATGATGGCTGTAGTGGTGTTCCTCTACTTCATCAGCTGGCTTCCAATCCTGGTGAGTTTTGGTGTCTAGTTTTGTTTTTGAATGAAGGATTTTCTATTCAAAACAATACCCTGCTATGATCTGGTAGAGTTATATACCCTGTAGATATTGTGAAGTTTTAATTCTTGTTGAATATTTTTACCAGTACTCGAACTCGTCTTAATTAGGATTATCAATAGGCTGCTCTCCCATAAAACATCTGTATTGTTATTTTAGGAAAGTACTCTCCCATGTTCCCCTCCTGGGGGCTGAGAGAAACTCATTGATGAGGCCTGGATGACAAGGGGTGAAAGACTGTGAGAATAGGGGGATGGAGGGGATGGGAGGGGGACCGGAGGTGGAAGTTCTAAAAGGGTGAAAAGCGGAATAGATAGGAGGAAATCGGGGGGGTACTTTCTTAAGGGAGGCTAATGGGGATGTGCCGCTGGATGGGGTCGCATTTTCACGACTGGTCGTATTTTCAAAAGAGTTACCAGGATGGGGTCTCACATTTCCAGATTTTTTGGGGTAAGACAGATCTTCATATTTACGATTAGCAAACGTACCAGAATGTTTATACTGTAGATAAAAAGTAAAAGTAAAGTGTTCTTCATTCAATCTACGTGAAATGGGCCAATTTATGAAATGACTAAGTTGGGTTGCGAAAATTACATATTTGCCCAAAAGTGACTAAGATGGGGTCTATAATTGGCCACAGAATAGACTATAATGGGGTAGGGGCTCTGAGAGGTCAGCGGCACATACCCAGCAAAAATTAACCCAAGTAACCCTTCCGGCATCCTCGGAGACCCAGGGGCAGATAGTGGGGACGAGGGAAAGTCTAAACGGACGGAAAAATGTGGCACGAAGAAAAGTAGAGAACGGCGTTCTTTACTTTTCTTCGTTCCATATATATTTTTCTGCCCGTTTAGACTTTCCCTCTCCCCCTTTATCTGCCCCTGGGTCTCCGAGGATGCCCTTCCGGGGAGGAAATTATGCAGCAATGCTTGATGTTTCGCAATCAAACAAGCGCTAAAGAGAAGTTAAGAATAAGGGGGCGAGAGCCGGGAATGAAAAGTACGGGAAGTCGGAGGTTTGGACTCCTGTTCCCCCACCCAAAAAGAAACTTTGTTGGAAGTCATTTTTTCCCCTAGTTGGGTTTCCAGCTCAGTAAATACAGCAGAGATTGAATCAAACAAGAACGCTAAACTTTCTTTTCAGATAAGTAACATAGTTAACCTGGTAACAGAGAAGAGGTCCAGTAAACTGGTGGTACTTCTCACAGGAATGGTATCTCTTATCTACGCTCTGGCCAACCCCATCATTTATGGTACAATGAGCATGCGCTATAGGTGGGCTTACAAGCGAGTCTTTGGTGCGGCGTGCAGTATATGTGGATGTACACAAAGACCAAGATCTCTGAGCGCTTCGTCAAATTTAAGTAAGTATAAAAGAAGTTTTCTTCTTCTAATTTTGCTGTCTTTTATGTCCGACCACCTCTCGTAAGCGACCACCGAAAATATTTAACAAGAATTTCCTCACCCTCGTACCCAGCGTCTTCGTTCCCCTTGACTAGAGCATGCGCATTAAGGGACGAAGACTCGAGGTGCGAGAATGGAATTTCCTTAGAAAGCATTTGCTTTAGAGGGGAAATATGTGAATGTATTACATCGACAACAATTTCCGTTGATGCGAAACAGGAGTAGTAGCCCAACTTAACTGACAAGTATTAGTAAAGTCGGATGAAATATTTTTTCGATTCACGTCTGAATGTTGAAAAATGTCACTCGGCGTCCGTCATAACATGAGTCGGGACGATGGAATAGACCTATTCCACTAACTCAATGTTGTACCCAATTCAGATCTCCCGGGGTTAAGATTCTTTGTGTATTGTATTTGCATTATAATGTGGCATTCACATTTAAGTGATACGGAAATTCCTGAAACAAAACGTTTTATGCCCAAAGGGTTTGAATTGGTTACAACATTAAGTTAGCCGAATAGGTCTATTGGGCCTTTGAGATCTAGAAAAATGTCACCAAGGCCCTAATTCACCACTTTAGAAACGAGAGGGGAACTGGAACCGAAAAGTGTCCGGCAATTGTTTAGTTCCCTGGCCTTCTCGATGCAGATTGCACAATGGACCATTTAGCGAATCAGACTGGGCCGGTGTAGTGTCGAATTGCATTATGGGAGTGTTTGATGGCTTGAGCCCATGTAAATGGGATAGCGTACCTTATTCTTACTAATTTTCGCGAGTATTAAATTTCGCGATTTTTTTAAAATCGCGAAATTTAATACCATTTTCGAAACCAAACAGTGAGAATTTTGTTCTTAGTCCGGGTTTTTTTTGTACTTTGCACATTAACTGAACATCTCAAGTTGCATTTTAAGCACTGAACTGTATGATATACATTGCATAGATAGCATACAACACAGCAAGCAGTTATGTTTTCTCTTCTTAAAGGTTCTATATAAGGCAGTTATAAGTTTACCATCTTGCTTTGAAACACGTATGTTTTATTGATTTGTGACAAGTGCCCTCTGCTCAGGATTTACGAAAATTAAACGAAGACAAAATCGTGAAATTTAGTACGCTTTTCCCTAGTTTTTTGGCAATCCCGAAAATTAGTACTCGAGAAATCCGGCTCCTAGTTACTCGCGAAATTAAGTACTCGCGAAAGTACCCATAACAGTCCTATAATGCAATTTGAGATCACCGACCCAAGTCTAATGCATTACCTCATGCGTCTAATAATGCTATTGTTCCATTGCGATTTAAGGTATGTCCCGTTCACGGGCTCTAACAGTTTCACAGTTATTCAGTGACCTAGCGTCCAAAGAAACCGCCGCCAAAGAAGGGAATCATGGGAGACAAAACACTGCGTATGAGCAAGCAGAAGACGCCGTTTATGGAAAAAGTAATGATGTTACCGTAAGCTCAGATGATCTCTCCGGTGGAACCAGGGGTATGGTTAGCTGCTAAGCCCTTGAAGCGAAACACACGTCTTTCCTTAAACGAAAGGCAGAACAGTATATCTCGAAGTCGGACATCCTCGTATGTGGAGTCGTGTCAGATAAAATTAAGCCAGTAACCTACTGCCATTGATTCAAATTTATGGCGTCCTTGCAAACTTCACATTCAGTAATTCTTATGAGGGTAAAAAAAGAAACTCCAAAATTATAAGGGGAATGGGTACAAGCTTTCGGCACAACGAATTCTGGGATCATTTGGGTGGACGAACGTTAATTGTGATTGGTTAATGGTAACCTTGAGATTCATCGACCAATCATAGCTAAGCTTGTCTACCCAAACGATCCCGGAAATCACTGCACCAAAAGGCTATGCCCATTCTCCCTATAGTTTCTCAGACGGGGATTAAGACCCATCTAGCATGGCGATCATTTCCAGGTACTTCTACGAAGTACCATTGTTTGTTTGATGAATCATGTTTTACGTGGTTCTTTTAAGTAAGTTTACTCTAAACCTGCCTTAGCACTGGTGTGAGAAACCTAAAGCCTTTGGAATTAAAACGAATACTTGTTTACACTGAGAATCTCGTGTTTCTGTCCAAAATTTATTACGAGTTACATCATTATTAAGGCCGGTCTACCAGGGCGATTTTAATGGCGACAAGGGCTGATCTAGTTGCAGCGGCAAATCGCACGTGTAAACAGTTGGCTATTTCAGCGTGATTTATCGCAGCAAGCGACCTGTTCTTGGAAATAAGTACTGTCCGCCATTTTTTGTTTACAAGCAACCGCGTATGTTTATAATATTGTTTAATAACACTACCTAAACTCGAAGGTAGATCGCGCTTAAATTACCGCTCTTGTCGTCCGACGTGACAAAATCGCCCGTGTAAATGGCCTTTTACGGTAACTGACAACACTCTCCGATTGATCAGGAAACCTCCTGTAGTTACAGACTGTTTGCAATGGTTCTAAAGACGTACAACAGAACAAACTTCTCTGGTCATTTCTTTACTTTCCCGTGACAAATAACTGGCCTTAAGCGCAAGTGGCCTGAAGAGACCAAATACTTTACCTCAGCAGGTGCCTAAACCCTAAAGTTCTGACAAGAAGTGCACGATTTCAAGTCTACCCAACTCTGATACGAAAACCTAATCTAAATCCTTGAAAACAACGTCTATTGTCGGAATTCTAGGGTTAAGTCCTTTAAAACTCATATTTACTGACGACCAACAGGTAAATTCAAAAGCATGTTCTGTCCATTTGGTAGGTAAGCAACGTTTCGTGAACGAGACAATCTGTCTGCGATTTCTTCAGCAGCTTCCAGCTTTCTCAGCTCTACAAGGCCCTCCCCTGCTTCTTTAAATGCATCAGCCAGCATTTCTGCGCCTTTGGCATCTCCTTCAGCGGTGATAACGGCAGCTCTCTTGAGCTGCTCAGCCTAGAGATGAGAGAGGAAGAAAAAGCGGTTTTATATGTTGCTACAAGATATATCTGAAGGCTCAAAAAGTCGCACCACTTTTCCGCTTGCAACGTACTCATACCATAGACTGACCAATCACAATGCTGGAGAGCAAGCTAGCTCCACAGGTAAAATATCTAGCTATTAGCGGGGAATCCAGTCATCTCGCCATCAACGAAAACGAAATCTATGATCGGTTGCCATCTACTAAACATTTTTACCTCTAGGGCTCATGGTCAAGCTTAGTCGAATAAATGGAATAAAAAGTTGAACAATGTTGGCGGCGAGTCGACCTCTTGGTGGCGAGATGACTGTAGCAGCTCATGCTCTTTGCCATTGCTGGATTTATTTTCAAAGAGACTATTCAGATAATTTGTCTTGTCCAACTACTTACTTTCTCTACAAGAAATCTGGCACGCTCCGCTTCTTGCTGAGCTAGAGGATAGAAGAGAAAAAAGCCACAAAGTTAGACAAGTAAAAGGGAAAAAGTATTCCTTATGGGATGCAAAAAACCTAATCGGCAATAAGAACTTTCATTTTTCTTTTCCCCTCGCAGGGTGTATACTTGTTGAATGCAGACGTTCCAAACAGGCAACAGCAAAATCCTTCACTTACCGACTTGTTTTAATTCAACAGCCTCTGTAAATTCTTTACCAAAGGTCAAATGAGTCTAAAACAAGGGAAACAAAACAATTTAAACAAGGAAAACCTGACAGAGTTGTTGATATTAAGGATCCATGATACTGAGGCTGGAAAAGGATTGTTGATAACCTTAGATTTGACTACAAGCAAGAGACTGAAAACGAGTACGAGCTTTCAAATCCAGTTTGTGTGCTTAAATAAACTGTAATAATCTTCCCCTGTTCTGGTCGCGAACAGGAAGGAGTTAGAGTTCTGAGGATTTAACTAGCTTCAGATTCCAAAGTCGTGATGGTAGTCAAATCTAACAGCTGCTATTGATTTGAGCTTTATCACCTTCAACTCTTTCATGATTTCTTTTAACTGTCTGTATCAACACAGGTACATGTACATAGGGATGTTTGCTGGTTATTTTTTCTATTCCTTGCCTCTATCCATGTACATTGCCATCTTAGTTATTAAATTTCTTTCAATTAATACCGTAATTTGCAGTTCAGATTCAGTAACTGTTTCTGTACAATTTGTTGCGCTCTCAAACATTGCAATTACAGTCAAACAACTCAAAGGATGGTAATTTATCCATTGGATTGTGCTATCCGAGTTTGAACAACCAGGGCATAAGGTTTTACTGGGAGGGGGTATGGGTGGCAGGGAGGTGCATTTGTCTCCAAGTTCAAAACGAGGTATCTCAGGTAGGATGGGTGTATGGACATTCAAGGGGTCCCTCTACCACACCCCCTAACATCTCCCGCTATCCCCCCAAAGCGCTGTTCTTATTTAACACTAAATTCATAATGATGTATCCTCACCAAAGAGATATCGTCCAAAATAAGACCAAAACTTGCAGCTCTCTCTGTCAGGGCCTCTTGAACTTTCTGAGAAACCTACAAAATTTAAAATTTGCATATAAACTTTTCATTATTCAAAATAGACAACCTATCATTTATCAAAACTTGGAAATAACAAGTTAGAGAAAGCTGAAGATTACTTTAGCTTTAAATAAAGAATGCTGGACATGTCTTCTTCAAGGTTTACTTGGTAATGATTTAAAGAGTTACAGCATCTTGCCTTACTCAACGTTTGTGTCAGCTAACATAAAATGTTCTTGAACATATGATTTTAAATTTTCACTATAACTTTTAGAGACAATGAGTATCATCCTTTTTAAATCTCTCCTGCAATTTGCCACTTTAGAACCAAGAAGGGAACTGGGCCAAGACAACATTCATAAGGACCTCTGGGACTGTTACTAAGGACAAGGAAAAATTACCAATAGCTGACTGGTGTGTCTACAGCAATGATCCCAGAAACAATGAGGACAAATTGCCTTCAGTTCCCCCCTCATTTCTAAAGTGGCAAATACAGTTTAAAAAACTGAAATCTTGTGACAAACCTACCACTTCTCTTTGTGTGATAAGTTCTCCAGCATCAAACTGGGCCTTGTGAAAAAAAAAACATTGTCAGTTAGAGTCTGCTTCAAATTATGACAACCAGAAAGGAGCAATGATCAGTAGCTTTTTACAATGCCAAATTATTGCATTTGTCAGAATGCATCCTAATCTGGTGTTCCTGTGGCACTAAGGCAGAAGTTTTTGAGCTATCACGACCGACTGCAAATTAGCCACCCCTATTAATTTTATCAGGGGCATCTTGGCCACTGGAAACTGGAATCCTTTTGACTCTATTTCAATTGTGTGAGTGACGAACGCAGATCCTCAATCTGTGATTACTTCTAGTTTATTAAACACACTTCCACCTTTTCAATCACAAATTTTAATATTACAACCTGCCACCTTGTATATCATCATAAACAGTACTACAAGCAAGTACTGATCAGAAGATAATTATATTGGAATGGTTGGAACGACACTTGAGAATTTAGCCTGGTGATAAAAGTGTACATATGTTGTTTGAAAGTTGAAGTAAACTAAAACATTATGGCCTACCACAACAGCCTTGAGAACTTCAGTTGTAATTGATGGAAGAACTCTTTCATCATAATCTTCTCCAAGGTTCATGTACATGTTTGGCAATACCTGAGGTTGGGGTCTGAACAGGATCCTTAGTGTAATATTAACATTCTGTAAATCTGTTAAGCAAAATTCCTTCTTAGAAATAAACTCTATTTTCTGCTGTCTTCAAAGAAAGAAGTTTTTCAGCAGACACTCAATTTGGGAAGTATATAACCTTGGTATGGCTTTTCCTCACAGAGTTTGAGTCTGACCTATTTTGAGAATGGATCAAAACTTTCTAATTGAATTAGGCTTTTCAGCAGCTAATACTCTACAAGGGGTGCATACTCCCCTAGAGGGATTTTACTAAAATTGTTACTCTCAGATGTTTGCCTTCTGTCCAAATAACCTCATTCCCCAGGATGGGTAGGAGAGACCCCTGGGAACAAGGCTGCTGTCCACAAATCCAGTAGTGCCCAAACACAACCTCTGATCCATTGTCTTCAGCCACAGCCCAGGGAACACACTAGGGCCATTTATACGAGGAAAAATAAGACGCGTCTTAAATAAGATGCTAACTGTACCATTTATACGAGCATGTCTTATCTAAGACGAGAACAGCTCGTATAAATGGTTCGCGTCTTATTTCTGTTCTTGACTCGTTTTCATGTGAATGCCGTCCGTAGCAATGGCAATCCAACATGGCACGCCAAAAATTAACGCATGCGTACTATGCATTCGCATCTTATGTAAGACGCGAAGGTCATTTATACGAAGTTTTTCTCGTCTTGGCCAAGACGCGTCTTATCTAAGAACAGGTGTTAAGGGCTGTTCTAAAATGAGACGCGTCTTAGCTACGCCGCGTCTTATTTTAGACGAAATGTGCCGTTATACGGAAAGTTCGCGTCTTATTTAAGACACGTCCTATGTAAGACGCGTCTTATTTTTCCTCGTATAAATGGCCCTATTGTCCCCTACTTGCTTCCTAAGATAACCTTTTCATCTAAATGGGTGTACTGTGAGGAGGCAGTTATCCAGGAGTTACCGGTAGGTGTGCAGAGAATAGAAATAGTCACCCTTGACACCCCAAAACACCATTTTCTATGTTCTATTCACCATCTTCTTATAGATAGTTCATTTAGGTGTTTTTTAAAACAGATGAATAAAGTACCTTTACTTCCAGTTATAACAGGTACATTTCTTGGTCTGCTACGAATGTCAAATATGATGGGCCTCTGTACCCACGGGATGAGGAAATGGGTTCCTTCACCAGTGACCTCAGGTTTAACACCTTGAAATCTATCAAATATTACAGCACGATGGCCCCCTTCCACTGAAATTAGAACCACATCGTATGCATTTATAAGCAAAAAGAGTTGACTTTACTTTTACTAACTCTATATAGTACATGTAGTTAGAATTTACATCCCCTTCTGAAGTTGTTACTAAGAGATAACTAAAGGTCAAAAATACATAGAAATACTGTGTTCTGTCATCTACAGAGAGACCTTTTCAGGTTAGCTGTTATATTAAATAGAGACCCATTGCAAAAATGGTGGCTTGTCTACTTTCCTTTGGTTAAATCAAAATGAGTCCCTTAATAGCTTAACCTCAGGTACGACATTCTGTTGAATTTTGATTTTGAGAATGATGTTACTAGGGCTGATTTTATAAACCAGTAACTATATGTAAGAATATTACACCAGCTGTCATTTCTGGAATGGGTCTTTGTACATCAAAAGTTATGACTCCAAAAAAAAGGGAAGCTACAAGCCAATGCCTAATATATTATCATTACTTACCTGAAAGAGCAAATCATGTGCGTTTTTTTTTGGACACGAACACCTCCCTCCCCCCTCCCTCCTCGCACACACCCCTCACATATAGTGAAAGGAGCATTATGCAATAATTTCAATAAATGTCACAGGATAATTAAAAAGATGAAAAATAAAAAAATGTACCCTGAACTTAAAGACACCAACAGGTTTTATTGAAACCTTCTTTAACGAAGTTTTAGAAGTTGGAGAACATTTTTGTGATAAAGCTACAGCTCTTTTGGTACAGTTTTAAACCAATGTACGAAGCAAAGAAAAATATAAGCTTACTTCAATTTGTTAAAACCCATAAAAAAATAAAGTAAAGAAAGATCGGCTAATCTTTGATTGCAGGTAATTTATCATAGAATTTTAACAGCCAGAGAAAAAATACAGTGCAGGTAGGGCTTCTTCAGAAAGGAAATATTGATTAAGCGGCCTACAGTAGATGAGGACATGCAGTCGAAGTTGTCAACAAATCTTTAACGATTTTCCAAATCATGCGTCGCTTTTTCACAAATCCACCACGCTGCAAGAACAGTAAACAAAGTTGCATCTTACCATTGTAGAGGGCAGTATTAACAACGCCACCGATCGCGGCGACGCCGATTCCAAGAGCAGCAATTCTATTCAAAAAAGAGGCAGCCATCTTGACTTTGCACGTGAATGATGAAACTTGCGCCCGCGATGCTATAGAGTAATTTTCGGGGTGGCCCAAGTGAAATTTCAGGGTTTCCATGTGAGCGGTCTCTTTTCCCTCTTTCAGATCCAACATGGTGAGGTTTTTGTGATGTGTAACTTTATTCAATGTGTATTTCGGTCGTTATTGTAACAGTAAAGACGTTTGAGGCGTTTGAAATGATTATTAGGCATCACTTATGCCCCTCAAAGCGTTCTTTGTTGATATCGCGGAAGAAAAATTCCGATTTTGTAGCTATTTGTGTTCGAATGTGGCGCTGGTATAAAACCCACGTTGTCAGTTGTTAGAAGGAAAATTCCAGTTAATTTCATTGATCTTTCATTTGTCTATTTTTTACACTGGTATGTTCTTTTTGGTCATTGGCACTGAAACAATAACTGGCGACCGGCTCTGTTTTTCATGTCAGTTTTAAGTTGAAGTATTGAGCTCTTAGTTGGTCTTCCAGAGTGTCTGTTTAGACCCTAACCCTAATTGACCCTAATTGAAAACCAGTCATGAGATATACCTTACAAGCAGGAAATCTGTGTGGGCAAACCCATATTTTTTGTGCTTCTAGAAAATATTCATTCTTTGCTCTTTGAGGGCCTGTGTGATTGCACACAATATGACTGGGATAATGGGTATCTGGTCACTTTGTTCTATGATCAGATGGTTCCAAGCCAGATCATTCCACTTAATAGTCAGCGTTACTCATGCCCAAAAAAAGTTTTAACTGAAGTGATCTGACTATAAAATTGGACAATCTGCAGGCTTGGAGTGATCTGACCATGAAACGAAGTGACTGTAAACTAAATGTTACTGTACTGTATTGAAAATGGTTATGCCTAGCTGAATTCAAGAAGTTAGATAGATGGTAAATATTATGTCTTCATCTGCCCGCTTCAAGGTTCAAAGGTTAATTTTCATGTTTAACATGCAGACACAAAAGAGGCGTAACTGTGGGCGCAGCAAGCATGGCCGTGGACATGTCAAGTTTGTTCGTTGTACAAACTGTGCACGATGTGTACCCAAGGACAAAGCTATTAAGAAGTTTGTGATTAGGAACATTGTGGAGGCAGCTGCTGTCAGGGATATAGCTGATGCTAGTGTTTATGAAGGTAATATAACACTGATGTTTTAATACTTGCGGTGGGGCTCTTTCTTGGCTGCAGTAATAATGGTTGAAAAAGAAACAACAAACAAAGGCAAAAGAGGCTTTCAACTTAGCTGCAGAAAAGAAATTTTCCATGTTTGTGCAAAAATTTATTATTTGTTTTTACTCTTCCCTCCTAGCAGGGCTGTCGGGAAAGCACTGCAAAACTTATTTGTGAAGATATTTTGTTATTATTAGTCAGCTTTTTTCAGTTAAATTTTTGCAGTATATTCCACAGAACACAATTGCATCCTCAAAATAATCACAGTGTGAACATCTTCATTGCATGAACTAACAGGAGGTGGGTCTGGTTACTCTTGGGATAGGGCTTATCCAAGAATTCTGGTGCAAAACACTACATCTGCTGACAAATTCTCCTATCGGATCTCTATACAATTCTTTAAAGAAACAGTGTAGAGGATTTGGTCAAAGATCAAAGTATTTTCCTTTAGTGATAATTTACCCTTTAGGTCCCAAGAGTGACCAACATCACTTTTCTCCTAATGACGTCAGCAGATCATCAACAGTACAGGTTATGAGAATTACTAAATTGATTACCAAAGGGAGAATGCTTTGATCTTAAACCAAATTTTCTCAACTATTCTTAAAAGAAATGTATGGAGATCTGTGTGGAGAATTTGTATGTGGATCGTGGGGCTTAGACGGTCAAGTAATTCTTGCAACCTTGGATACTGTTAGGAGAATATTGGTATTAGTCACTTGGGACATTAAGATACTTGTTTTGGCAGGTTATCATTATTATCGTAGAGAACAGTCTGTGTTTGCTTTCAGATGACACTGGACAATAACACCATAATGTGCATTTTTGTATTTAATATGTTTCATTTATTTCTAGTGTATCCTCTTCCCAAACTGTATGTGAAACTTCACTACTGTGTGAGCTGTGCAATTCACTCCAAGGTCGTGAGGAATCGCTCAAAGGAAAACAGAAAAATCAGGGTCCCACCTCCAAGGTTCCCTCGCAGGGTAAGTCAAAAAGAAGTTCTTGTTTACAACTACTGTGGGTGATACCAAGGCTGTCCTACCCCAAACATTTTAATCTTTTCTCACGAGTTGTGTTTTCAAGGCGGCTCCAGTTAGTTACTCCAGCTGCCTGATATTTATCCTCAAAGGTTGGACACATTTCGCACTTTTAAATGCAGCTCAGTCATCTACATGTGTATTTCTGACAGCTGTGTTATTTGTTCACGAATCAAAATGTGAACTCAGTACACCAAGTGCAGAAAAATGGTAAATTCTCAATACTAAAACAGAATTATTTGAATCCCTGTTTTATCCCACACATGTGGCCGACCCAACTGAAAATTGCATCAATCACTGGACTTTGCTACTGCTTTGTCACTACTAAAAACTGTTGTGGACCAAGAGAATTATTGGTTTCATTCAGGGTGTGACAGTATTGTTGTCCAATAGTAAAGTGTGTTATCATTCCTTTTGAAAACCATTCAGGTTCTCACTAGCATGTGAGAAAACTGCTGTTTGTCCATAGTACTTTACTGGAGCAGAAAGTCCAATAATATGTGTAGTACACCCATTAATCTTGTACTTTTAAGTGAACTCCAATCACTTTTATTTGGCTGAAAGCCTATCAGAAATGGAAGAGAATGTTTTGTGGGGATCCCAGTGGCATTTCCTGGTCTGGTTACATTGCTGCACTTTTCACCTAAAAGTTGCAACAAACTGCCTAAGTAGACAGAATGGGCTAGAGTACAATAACGTAACATCATGCCATTAGGCAGGCCGAGATTCCTCCTGTCATCTCACCCTGCCTTTGTTTCTCTCATTCTGTTTTAATTGCCAGCCTGACAACCCTCAGGGTCAGCGTCCAGGAGGAGTTGGTGGACCACGCCAAGCCGCTGCTGTATAAAACTGAGCAGTGTTAGAAAAAAGGCTGAAGTAATAAAATCAATTTACAGTGAAGAACATGCGGTTGTGTGATTATGATACTTGATTTCCCCTTATATCTTACCAACCTTTTTTGCCATGTTTATACTTTGCCTTTCTTTGGGAAATTCTGTTGATGGCACCTCGAATTTATTTTAACCAAAAAAACTAAGTCAAATGAATTTTTCTGATTCTTAGTATTGTAGTTAAACCTCTTTGCGCCTTTAGAACCAATAATGTGACTTTCCACAATGTGTCTCCTTTTGTGCATCAAGTATTCTTCATTTCTCATTGATCAGTTCTCTGGATGGTTTGCACACGTTGTGGTTGGCCAGAGTATTTTATGACACAAATGCGACTGAACTCTCATTCCTAAAAGTGCCCACATCTTAGGATTTGTCCACAGTCACAAGCTTTAGGTTGGTATCAGTTTTAAAACATGCACGGTGACACTTTTGTGTTGTTGTGGAAGAGGACGATGTTGTGATTCATTACAGACTTGGATTTAGACAATACTTTGAAATGAGGAGTCTAGTTCACACCTCATTCTTATAGCTCCATTGGCAGTTAAAGGACGATGTAAAAGCAAAAAGCCTGCATTATAATGAGCAAATTGTGTCTGGAAATATCCAATTGTCTTAACTGGTTATTGGTAGGATGCCAAAAAGGTGTGCAATTCTACAGTTTGGTTTCAGCTCCACTGATAAATACTGCAGAAAATAGGCAGAGCTTTATCTTACAGCAGAAATTTAAAGCTTTTTGAAAAACTGCTCATGTTATTCCACACTACCACTCAAAGAGCTACATAATAATTCGCATGAATTTTTATTATTTTTATCATAATAATAAGGTTTGAACTTGAAAGATATAAACGTTAAACACTTGAGTTGGTTATTCTTCAAATAGTAATTCGCTAGGAAGTTCCTTCCTGTTCGTCTTCAGGGTAAAGGGTGGCAATGGGAGGGAGGAACCTCACTTTGGATCTAAATGTCTTGACAATGTTCTTTCGTTTTGGAGCCGCTTCGCTCCTAGTCTTTCGTATTCCATCATCAGGTCTCTTGTAATAGCCATATAGGGATGGGAAGAAACTTGATGGAGGGAGACTGACTGATTTAGCATCCAATGCACCATGGCTTAAACGTGCTAAAATACTGAAATGAAGGAATAAAAAGGAAGTTTTTTAATAATTTTATCAACCTCATTCCCAGGGTATCTCAATTTTCGGTCCCCTCTGGAGTGGGGAAGAGTTGTAATTTAACTGGTAGAGGGTGGAAGGTGATAGTCTTTCTACTAATGACCTGTGTCTTAAATCCTTCGTAGATTTGAAAACGGGAATTAACGTTTTGGGGGAGGGATAAATGGGAAGAGCCCAAGGAGAAACCCAGCAGGGGCAGAAATGAGTTTCAACACGGACTATTGTTTCACAGGGTGGCTAATGGAATCGTTACAAGGTGGTTTCAACTTGATTTTACAGATGTAAATTCTGTAAAGTCACTTTTCAAATGAAACCTCCCAAAAGGTTTTTGTGACTTCTTTTGGATATACTGAGAAAGAGTGTGGCTCTAACTTATAAAACTATCGATGAGTGAATTCGCCATGACACTGCTTTGTTCTAAAATTTAATGTCCCTCTATATGTAACTCTGCTGACTTACTCCTGAGCCGCCAGACGATTTCGATTGATATCCAGGTCCAGCAACTTTGGTGTAGTGACCATTGCCGGGGGAAATGTGGACATGACCTGAAAATTCAAAACGTGGTTTGTAAAAGGAAGGTACAGAAGCACTGCTGTTTTTATCATTCTCTGCATGATCACTTTCAAATAGGAAATTGTTTTACAGCTATTTTAAATCCAGTATTATTGATTGTTTCGGCTTGCATGTTTGCATAGACTGCAAGCAGTCCCTTATTCTTCTTTTGAGTCACAGTTGATCAAGAGTATGTGAGAGGGGAGAGCAGCGAAGCCATGAGGATTGAGGGTGGAACCCCAGCGAAGAGAAAATAGGAGACACCCTTTTTGCTCTCTCTTCCCCAATCTCTCCTCCTTTTTACCATTAATTAGCATAATAATTATAATTTTACTTTTTTACTCGCTGTGTGTGGCTAAGAGGAAAGAAGGGCAATCACTCGCTGTCTAATGGTTGCAATTCCTTATCTGATATCAACCAATCAGAAGTGAGACTTGTCGTGACTTCAGTTACCATGCCCTTCACTCCCCCCCATTACCTTCCATGTTGTTCCCTGGTTTGCCTCACACATGACACTAGTTCCATCCACAGGGGAAAGAGGCTTCTCTTTAACTGCTGCTTGTGCTTGTAATTGCGCTTTTCTTAACTTTGCACGCTCCTTGGGAATGTTGGAAGCTTCCTTTATGTCTGCCTCGTTTATTTCCTTCACGTCTTCTTTGATTTCATCTAGTCGCGGGATCAGATCTATCGGTTTAGTGAGCAGAATACCAGTTTCCTCATGCACTCGAGTTAAACTGGTAACATGAAGAAGCAAATATCATCAAAGGAAAGCAAATAAGATAAAATAAACCCTTCCATTACACTGTAAGTAAATCACCTCTGCCCTACATTGCAAAATTGAATGGGGACCACCCATGTGCTTCGCTCCTAGTCTTTCGTATTCCATCATCAGGTCTCTTGTAATAGCCATATAGGGATGGGAAGAAACTTGATGGAGGGAGACTGACTGATTTAGCATCCAATGAACCACAGCTTAAACGCGCTAAAATACTGAAATGAAGGAATGAAAAAGAAAGTTTTTTTATTATTTTATAATCCTCATTCCCAGGGTATCTCAACTTTCGGTCCCCTCTGGAGTGGGGAAGAGTTGTAATTTAACTGGTAGAGGGTGGAAGGTGATAGTCTTTCTACTAACGACCTGTGTCTTAAATCCTTCGTAGATTTGAAAACGGGAATTAACGTTTTTAGGGAGGGATAAATGGGAAGAGCCCAAGGAGAAACCCAGCAAGGGCAGAAATGAGTTTCAACACGGACTATTGTTTCACAGGGTGGCTAATGGAATCCTTACAAGGTGGTTTCAACTTGATTTTACAGATGTAAATTCTGTAAAGTCACTTTTCAAATGAAACCTCTCAAAAGGTTATTTTGTTACTTCTCTTGAATATACTGAAAAAGAGTGTGCTCTAACTTATGAAACCATCGATAAGTGAATTCCCCATGACAGTGCTTTGTTCAAAAATTTAATGTCCCTCTATATGTAACTCTGCTGACTTACTCCTGAGCCGCCAAACGATTTCGATTGATATCCAAGTCCAGCAACTTTGGTGTAGTGACCATTGCAGGGGGAAATTTGGACATGACCTGAAAATTCAAAACGCAGTTTGTAAAAGGAAGGCACTGAAGGACTGCTGTTTCTATCATTCTCTGCGTGATCACTTTCTAATAGGAAATTATTTTGCAGCTATTTTAAATCCAGTATTATTGATTGTTTCAGCTTGCATGTTTGCATAGACTGCAAGCAGTCTCTTATTCTTCTTTTGAGTCACAGTTGATCAAGAGTATGTGAGAGGGGAGAGCAGCGAAGCCATGAGGATTGAGGGTGGAACCCCAGTGAAGAGAAAATGGGAGACACCCTTTTTGCTCTCTCTGCCCCAATCTCTCCTCCTTTTTACCATTAATTAGCATAATATAATTTTACTTTTTTACTCGCTGTGTGTGGCTAAGAGGAAAGAAGGGCAATCACTCGCTGTCTAATGGTTGCAATTCCTTATCTCATATCAACCAATCAGAAGTGAGACTTATCGTGACTTCAGTTACCATGCCCTTCACTACCCCCAATACCTTCCATGTTGTTCCCTGGTTTGCCTCACACATGACACTAGTACCATCCACAGGGGAGAGAGGCTTCTCTTTAACTGCTGCTTGTGCTTGTAATTGCGCTTTTCTTAACTTTGCACGCTCCTTGGGAATGTTGGCAGCTTCCCTTATGTCTGCCTCGTTTATTTCTTTCACGTCTTCTTTGATTTCATCTAGTCGCGGGATCAGATCTATCGGTTTAGTGAGCAGAATACCAGTTTCCTCATGCACTTGAGTTAAACTGGTAACATGAAGAAGCAAATATCATCAAAGGAAAGCAAATAAGATAAAATAAACCCTTCCATTACACTGTAAGTAAATCACCTCTGCCCTACATTGCAAAATTGAATGGGGACCACCCATGTCCTCAAACCCATTTGTTACCTGCTGAATTTGAGGAATTTAAGACAGCTGTCTCTCAGAAGCACAGAGA
>CALNXI010000456.1:24786-53551 GCA_942486025.1 Porites evermanni | reverse complement strand
AGCATGCCCTGTGATTAAAATTTCTGGGTCCCAACCTCCCTCGACCATAGCCAGTCGTTCGTCCCCAAATTGTTGAATGTGTTTTGTTGTTGAAGTTGATGTACGATGTTGGTTGTGAGGCAAATCGTCGTTAAAGAAACGAGGAATTTTTGGTGATGTTGATTTTCTTTAGTTGTTGAATTAGGCATACTTCGAATGTTGATTATTGCATTAATCGTTGAAGTTGGACGGATTTTATTGTTGATGTAGAAAAAAAATGTTGAACTGCAGATTGGTTGTTGATGTTGCTAGTGATTTTGCTTCGTTGAATTTTGCACCATTCCGCCTACCATAGCATGGTAATCGTGGGCGATCATGCCTCAAAATTGCTCTGTTCCAACTCACATAATTAACTGACTAACTAGCTTATGATCTTGTCAATTCACGCGCCGTTAGTCATTTAATTATGGAAGTTAAAAGCCCACAGTTGCATACAAATTGGCTCCACAGTAAGGATCCCAAGGGAAAACCTTGACTTATTATTACAAAAACTCAAAAAAACTTTTGAGTTTTTGGTCTGCAGTACCGTTGGACATATTTCCTAAGAACATTACCGGATATTGCAGAATTACTTGAGCCACTCGACATGAGGTTCTCATACCAGCTGTCACTGACCATACAGTCACTAAAGTAAAGCACGACCTCCTTGGTCTCACTGTGCGCTTGGGAGGCCTTGGCTTTACAGATCCTGCTCACGAAAACAAAAAGACGACTGTCTAAGTGAGAGGCTTAAGCAAGTGAAGAACTCCCTGCCGACAAAAGCTAAGCGAGCTGTTGAGTTAGCTACAGAGAAGGGATCATCAAATTGGCAGACCGTGATTCCCCTCGAAGAGCTGGATTACAATCTAAATAAGGAGGAATTTAGAGATGCAATGAAGTTACGGTACGACTGGGAAATAACGGACACGCCCATGCTCTGCGCATGCGGTGTTCAATTTAGCGTGGATCACGCAATGGTGTGTCAGCGGGCGGGTTCATTATCCAGCGCCATAATGATCTGCCCGACTTGGAAGCAGAGATGCTAAGGATGATCTGTAATGATGTGAGAGTAGAGCCAGTCCTTCAGGAGGTCACTGGGGAGACATTAAATTATGACGCTGACAAAGCCTCTGATGCCCGTTTGGCTATTCATGCTCGAGGTTTTTGGGAGAGACAGTATGCGGAAAGAGTAATGGAGATCGAACAGGGAACGTTCACTCCCCTAGTTTTCAGACCACAGGTGGAATGGCGGATGAGTGTGTTAAGTATCAAAGCAGACTTCAACCCTTAGCTGTTTGTCCAGCTCATCAGCGGCAGTTTCTCTTACGGACAGCCAGTCCACAACAACTACATGCATTAGTCCAAGTCTTATCTCTCTTGGTCTTATACAATATAATTAAGGAATACATTCTTATCCCCGAAGAAAGTAAGCGGAACCAGTTGTCATATAAAGCTGCTCTAGTGAACTTAGCAGAAACGATTGTCCCTTACAAAACAAAAAAGCGAATCCTCGTCCAAGAGGGTGATGGTTTCGTTCAAGACCTATTGGTACCTGCTGTTACAAGCTTAGGATTTTTAATGCTATAAAAGAGGAAGCGACACCGTAAGTTACTCATTTGAAGCCAACCTTCCATCTGTACCTATAGCGATGAAGAGAAAGATAGACTTGATTGTCGAAGAGCACGAGAGCGAGGATGAAGAAAACAAAAGTTCTTGTGATGAAAACGAGGATGAAGAACCAAGAATAAAAGATGTTTTGAGTGATCTTTCCCAAACGGTTTCGGAAAAGCGTGCTTTTGAATTGCTGCATAGTATGGCCGCTTCCAACGATATTTGGTTCTGGACTCTCCGCGGACAATTACTTCGAAATAAACGTATAATTCCCGTCATAAAAATCGCCGAGCTACCTGACTATGTGTTTCTACCTCATAACGATGACGTAACCAAACCTCGTGGGCTGAATACGTTCCAAGATGGGCTTGCAGAGTTGGGAATCGATAAGGGTTTAATCAAGAACAAAAAGTTGCTAAACGATTTAATAGAAAAAGAAAAAGTCTACTGAAATAAAGAAAATACTTTCGAGAACGAGAGCAACGTAGAAAGTTAATCAGATAGAGAGGAAGAGGGGGAGGAGATAGCTTCTGTGAATGGCAGTGAAGATGAAGACACCAAAGAGAGCGACAAAAAAAAAAAAGATTAATTCGGGCAGGCTCTTATATTTTCGATCTGTAGGTCTGAGTCAATAAAGTCTAGCTGTCTTCTTCTGGATCTTGAACCTCTCAAGCATAGTATCGCAAAGCGTACGATGGCGAAAGATACTTTAGCTCTTATCCAGGAAATTGCGATTGAGTAACTTTCTCCCTTCTTATTTGTGTATGTGTGTCTTTTGTTTATATATCCGATTTTTAACGCTAAATAAGAAGACATGTATTGCTAGGTGATCTTACCTCTTATTCCTATTTCTTAATAGACGTTCCCACTTATTAGTTACTAGAATGGATTTTATTTAGGAACCAAAAGAGTTAGGGTTTACTTTAGAACCACCTGTTGTTTTCTATAGAATTTTTATACCGTGTACAATACTTTCTACAGAGTCAAGTAAACAAAGATTGACAATTTTGCTTGACAGGCAGTTTTTCGCTTCGCTGTCCTTCAACCTCGTTTTCATGTTTTGCCCGAAAAATCAGTACGATTTCGCATTCGCCCAACCCCATATTTCCTTCATTTGAAATAAAGATTTTTCAGTTAACCTCTGTGTCCTGTTTTTTGTTTATAACCAATTTTTAAAATAATTTAATGATTAAAGATAATTCAGTTAGTATAATCTGCAAAGATAGCACGTTCAAAATTTGCCCGCTTTTATTTTGAACAGATAACAGATTCTACAGTATCCAATCAGAAGACTATAGCAAATAGCTGATTATATCAAAAATCACTTTTCTTTTTATAGATTAAGATCTCAACATTTTTGACGACGTCAACCATAGAGTATTCTGACGTCACCTTGCCAACTGAAAATTAATTATGACATCATCCTATCTTAATGAGATGCATGACGTCATCGACGATAATGTATTCCCCCTCAAGTTAATGAAATTCTTCCGCATGGAAAAGGCTTAACTGGTGCCTACCCCACTACTTCCAAGTCATTGTTTAAAAGAAGAATTGGTCACGTGACCTCTTAGTGCAAGTGGCCTATCTGTGACGAACAATTCGTTGCAAGCAAAGGTATTTAGCATAGACAGATTTATTACATCAGACAAAGATTTGTCGTTCTATACCGAATTTCCCAATGCTAGCGTTTTGGAAAGTGTTCTTCAGTACTAAATCTTCTCTCCTCCGCAGAGGCTTTCGCTGGGTATTTCATTGAAAATGGTAATAATTGATAAAAGCAGCAAGCTTGCGGTGGACGATGGCCGATGGGAGGAGAGAAAAGGGGGGGAGGGACCAAGGCCTCTCTTCCTCTCTTTCTCCTTCCTATCGTCCCCCTTGCGCTTTCGTTTTCCTTGTCCCGGCCTCCCTACGACAAAAAGAGACCGCTCTCTCAGCTTATCCTCCCTTGCATAAAATCAATTGATGATTACTTTATGGTTTTATTATAATTTTTTCTTACACTCGATAAAGTTGTTCCAAAATCTCTGCTCGAGTCTTTATGAACTGTTCCTTTTTCAGCCCCCAGGCTTCTTTTTGCTGTGAAAAATGTCAAGGCATATGGAGAAGAAATTTAAGAAATAGAGAAATAAACTGCTATATGTTGCCAGTAGAAAAATGTTCGTAAACGTTTGATAAAAAAAAGTGTGCAACCAAGAAAGCAAGGCAGTCCCGACAGTGCTTCATCTAAAAGCAGTGGCGGATCCAGGGGAGGGGCCTGGGGCGTCCGCCCCCCTTATCTTTAGACCAAACCTGAGGCCCGAAGGGCCGGGAAAAATTGTTTGGAGACCACCCCTTATCGTTGAGGAAGCATGTTAACGATTTGCACAAATCAATTCCATTCAATGGGAAACGGCCACGAAAGCCTGACAACTGGCACCAAGGATGAATTTGAAGAAATGGAACGACTTTCCGTTTGGAACACTTAGAGTAGAAATACCTTTTAAGGCGTTCCGTTTGTTTCGAAATTTTCTACTGGAACGAGATCGCATTTTCATTTACTTTAATTTCCGACTGGCTTTTCCGCAAACTTTTTGTAAAAGGTAGACAAATAAGCTTGGTCATGGTCCAGGCAAATACTAGCCTGTGCCAGGCTCTCAGATAGTATAGTGGGAACGTATTAAAACGAGCAAAGCGAAAAAAAGACGCGCACGACTTGGGAAAGGGGGCGGTGGCACCGCCCTGTCTCTCCCCAGCCCCCGCGCGTTTTTTGCATTTCTTATTACTGAACGACTTTTCACCACCATCTCGGAGCCTGGAACAGGCTAGGTAAATACACACACTGCACTTATGACCTCCCTTAGGCGGACATCTCTCCTAAGAGGTCACTGTTTTGGTCTCAATGAAGTCCGTTTTAACAGGAGGATTAACTGCAGTACTGACGAATAATTCACCTTAGTAAAATCCAACTGGTGGTCTATTATCAGTGCTGCCTTTTGATTGGTTGAGTTACTACTAGGCTATATGTTATAGCTCACTGGTAGCGAAAAGACGCCGGCTTTGAAAACCAAAACAATGGCGGCTGAATCGCGTTTTGCTAGCTAAAGTTGTTTTGTCTCGATATTTTTGACCAACTAGTTGGATTTTACTAAAACAATTATTCCTCTCGCCTGAGTCAATAGCCCATTCGGGCTTCTGCCCCATGGGATATTAACTTATAGCCCCGAATGGCCAGGAATTATTGTTGAAATCCAAGACAGTCTTGGATTATAGATTCCACGCCGTGGATTCCGGATTCCAGGTACTGGATTCCGGTATTTGTCAGTGGAACTTTGAATTCTGGATTCCAGTCGTTAATGAAATTCCGGATTCCTTGAGCTGTTTTCCGGATTCCAAAGCCCAGGATTCCGGATTCTACAAGCAAAAATTTTCCCGATTCTGGAATCCGGAAACCAGATTCTCTTACATTAAGCGAAATAATGCGAAAATAGCACACCTTCATCATCCGTTCCTCCATTTCTTTCATGGACAGAAGCACTCTCTCGTTCACATTCGTCTCCGTCTTCATTCTCTGCACATTTTCTTGAATTTCCTTAACGCGACGAAAATGCACGTAATTTTTGACCATTTCAATGAAACGCTTGCGAGGAAAGTCCATGGCTTCTTTAATAAGTTTCGTTGTGGACTGAAAAGACAACGAAAACAACTCATGTAACAGACTTTGAAGGTGTTTTCTTTGAAGTAATATATCAAACATGAGACGCAGTGTTTCATCACCAGATGAAACACCGAGAAGAGAGTTGAAAATACGACGCGTAGCGGAGTATTTTTGACGAACTGCGAGGTGTTTCATCTGGTGATGAAACACTGTGTCGAATGTTTGATATTTCTTCTCAAACAAAATCATTTTTGAAGGAGAAATTAAGGATGCAAAAATGAGCAGTTTTTCATCCGATATCCAAACACTCATTAAACATTAATTTCCTTTGAATTTTCTTTATGAATTATTAATGAGTTTGAGAAGCTATGTTGAGGTTCCAGTAGCCCGCAAGCAAGTTCTTCATTTCTTCACTTCGCTGGCCACAAATGGGGTCATCAGAAGTTAGGAGTTCGGTCTATCTTCAAAACCATTGAATTGCTAACAATGTGGACATTGCAATGAACTCAAGTGCAAGCCAAAATTATATTTTCATTTGTCATTGCTGATACCTCCACAACGGGATAAAAAAGACTGGTATATAGAACTCATTCCGCTTTGCAAGATACTTCACGAATATGTGCGTTATGATTGGTCAAGTTGTTACTAATGCATTGCTGTACACTACGCAAGTGTTACGCAGGGAAAAAATTTATTATGCACGCGGCATACGTCACCAGTACAAGCATAATCTATATTGAATAAGGATTTGTATTGTGGGCTAGAATTCATTAGTAAAACGTGAATCCTTCTAAGCTGGTCTTTCCACAAGGGATTTCGATTTTGTACCTCATAAAGTTCTTGAGATATTTCGTTTGCCTTCATTGCTTCCTCCAGTAGCTGCAGATTCCTTTGCTGATCCTTGCGGCGGATATATTTCTGTCCAATTCTGCGACTTTTCCAGATTGAAGCCAAATTCTTTATTATAGTTTTCTGCTCGTCGACCTTTCTCTTGACCTCGGCCTCCCTCCTTAGAACTCTTTTCATCTGTGCATCTTTTTTCTTAACAGATTCTTCGCCCGTTTTCTTGGCAGATTCGAGTTGCTTTTCATGTGTGGCTATTTGCGATAGAAGCTCTCTAAATCTCTCCATAACATCCTGTCGTCTGCCTTCCTAGGGTGTCATAATCAGGAAAAAAACAAAGAAAAGTTTTGAGTCAAACCTAACATCATATGAAGTTCTAAGTTTTAAGTCTGCGGTCAAAATCCTAAAATAACGTTACTTTTCATCTACAGCTAAGTTCGAGTCGACAGAGTGGTTCCAACTGCTGGGTTTGTGTATGAGATAGAGGAATGGGAAAATCTTCTGTTGCGCGTTCTTTCCGTTTTTTTACGTGCCTCATTTTTCCTTTTTCTTCTGTTTCCAACGCCTTGTCATGCAGGCTATAATTTCACTAAAAGCTATTGAGCAAATTTCTCTCATAATATTACTCTTTACATCTGTACCCTGCTGAAAGAGATTGCATATCATAATGTGCTGGAACGGAATCAAAAGCAAGTTGTCCGACAGCACTATCTTTTATGCTAGCCTGCGTTGCAAGCGCTACCGCGCGATTTTGTTTTTGAAAAAGTCGCTTTTGTTACAACTTTTGCTACGAGTTCGCGCGGATACCCTTGCTATGCAGGCTACCCTTTCATAATTATTAATCTTTAAAACAGTCTGTAGCTGTAATCTTTCTTATTTCGCGTAATGTAAATAGCGCCCTGTGTGGCTGCTTGGTTTTAAGGTTCTAACACATTAACCTTTTTTACCTTTCTGAGTGGGATTATTCGCCGTATTTTATCACCATACAGTGGATAAGGTTTATGGGCAGTTGTTAGGATGTCTTATTCCAGAAATTTTCTACTAAATATCCGAAATTGTTGGAAAGTTTGGAACAACTCATGTCACGGTTCGCCGGTACCGCCGATTTCAAGTGAAGTTTGGGCACAGTTGAAGGCTTTGGACCTGTTGGCACCAAGGAGAGGTCACCGAGGGGGCAGAAACCAAAGCGTGTTTAAGGATAAAAGGAGGATTGATATTGTCAATGGAAGACGGAGTTTTAATACATCAAATTCTCAATTCCTTCGGCGAAGTAATTCAAGTAATCTCATTAACATATTACCAACTGCGATTATGAATAATAATGGCAGTCCAGCAACAGATGTGACGCAATGTCACGCGATGGTTACGCCACGCACTCAAGCCTTTCAGAAGTCAAACATCAGTGTAGCTCACCTCAATGCACAATCGATCAAGAATAGAAACCACCTATTACAGGTGAGGAATTTAATGACTGAAAAGGAGTATGGAATTTTAGCGGTTTCGGAATCTTGGCTCAATTCCTCTGTTACGAACGCTGAAGTAGAGATTGAGGGATATAAATTGATTAGGCTTGACCGCCTTAAACATCGCGCCGGTGGTGTCTGTGTTTATGTACGGAGATCACTCAAAAGCAAAGTCCTCAAAGATCTTTCTCGAATTTCAGATTCTGGCTTTCATCAGTTATGGGTACAAGTTCAGCAAAAGAAATTGAAATCATTCTTGTTGTGTGTCACCTATAGAACTCCTGACTGTCCGCTGTCATGTTTTGTTGAAGATTTTATGGATCAGTATTTGCAAGCTCTTACCTATGGAAAGTCCGTTTTGGTTGTTGGAGATCTCAACTGTGACCTGCTCACGAGTTCTTATGAATCGAGAGCGCTGAATGACTTTTGTAGCAGCTTAAATATGAAACAACTTATCACAGAGCCTACAAGGGTGACTCCAACATCCGAGTCTTTGATTGATGTCATCATGACTTCCAATTCAGCCTTAGTTACCGATAGTGGTGTGGTTGAAACACACATTAGCGATCATTATCTGGTTTATGCGGTACTGAATTTCAAGGCGCCGAAACCACTGCCTACTTATGTTATATCTAGAAGTTATAAGAATTACAACTCTGAGAGCTTTGTGAATGATCTTGCCCAAGTCCCATGGTATGAAAATGCTTTGATTGATGATGCTAGTGAAAAAGTAGAACATTTTAATGAGAAATTTTTGGCAGTCCTGGAGCGTCATGCGCCTGTCAGGAAAAGGAAAGTCAGAAATCGGCAATGTCCATTTCTAGATCAAGAGATCAAGGAGCTGATGGATGAGAGAGACCAAGTACACAGAGTTGCTCGTGTGTCGGGCGCTGTTACGGACTGGGAGCATTACCGTTGGTGTCGTAATGAGGTTAAGAGAAGGCTATATGATGCTGAGAGGATCCATGTTCAAAAGGAGATGAATGGCAATCAGAGTAGTAGTGCCATGTGGAAGGTAATACGGAACTGTATCCCGTCAAAAGAGAAATCGAAACCGGTGTACTCAAGGGATATGACGGAACTGGCGAACGAGTTCAATGAGTTCTTTACTTCTGTGGGGGCAAGGGCTGCAGCTGAATCTAAGAGGCTTGCTTCAGTTAACGTTCTTCCAGCGTATAAGCCCCCCTCATCCAAGAACTTTTTCCAACTAGATGAATTCCGATTCCGCGCAGTCACTACCTTTGAGGTACACCAGATCATCTTGTCTTTTCCTTTAAACAGGGCACCAGGAATGGATAAGTTACACATGAGTGTGATCAAGGATGCCCTACCAGTTATACTTCCAGTTCTGACAGAGCTTATAAATAGATCGCTTTTAACATCAGTTTTTCCATCTGCTTGGAAAGAGTCCGTGGTGATACCGATATTAAAGGAAGGAGATCATGAGGTTGCTAATAACAACCGGCCAGTATCACTGCTACCCGCTCTGTCTAAGATCTGCGAACGAGCAGCTCTTAATCAGTTAACGGAGTACACAACACGTCAGAACTGTTTAACTGAACATCAAAATGGAAACAAGAAGAAGCACTCGACAGAAACACTCCATATTTTCATGTCCGATATGATTCTCGAAGCAATGGATCGAAAACAAGTCACAGCGTTGGTTCTGTTGGACTTGTCAAAGGCCTTTGACAGTATCGAGCATGGGATCCTATTACGTAAACTTCGAGAACTGGGTGTGTCTATACAGGCCATGGAATGGTTTAGAAGCTATCTGACGGACAGGAATCAGCGGGTGAGGATTGGTTGTGAGGTGTCAGATCCTCGCCAGGTAGCTTATGGTGTACCTCAAGGGTCGATCTTGGGACCAGCCCTTTTTAATATATACATCAACGATCTTCCAGCTGTCCCTAACCTGTGCTCACTAAAGAGTTACGTGGATGATTCCCAGCTCTATCTCTCGTTTCCTGTCCAGGAGACAGCCATGGCTGTGGAACATTTATCCGAAGATTTGCAACGGATTGCCGCCTGGTGTTGCACACACAGCTTGCTGATAAATCCAGATAAGACTAAGTTATTGCTTCTTGGAACCCCGCAGATGTTAGCTCGTGTGCCGGAGGGTTTTGGAGTTACGCTACTCGGTAAGGAGATTCTACCGTCTCGTTCTGCAAAAGATTTGGGGGTCATCGTGGACTCGCGCCTTAGTTTTGACGAACATGTGACCGATGTTGTATCTAAGTGTACAGGTAGCCTGTGCCAAATCAATCGTGTGAAACATTTGTTTGATAGGTCTACGCTCATAACCATCATAAATTCATTAGTGTTCAGCAAGATTTTCTATTGTTCCTCCATGTGGTCTAGTACAACAAAAAAGAACATTGCTAGGCTTCAAAAAGTTCAGAATTTTGCGGCACGGATTGTGACTGGCACAAGAAAGTATGAGCACATCACGCCGATGTTAAAGGAACTCCACTGGTTGCCGGTTGCTAAGCAACTGGAGGTTAGAGACATTTTAATGGCTTTCAAATGTATAAAGGGATTAGCCCCACCATCCTTGTGTAATAAGTTTTCGACAAGAAGGCAGATGCATACTAGAAATACTAGGAATAAAGATAAACTTCATGTACCATCTTTTAGATCAGCAACAGGTCAGCGATCTTTCTCATATAGGGCTGTTCAGCTCTGGAATGACCTTCCAGAAAGTTTAGCAAACATAGAGTCATTTAATGTTTTTAAGAATGCGATTAAAGGACGTGCCCTTGACGAGTTTTTAAGCCATTGACACTCAATAGGTGTAATTATGCATATTTTATATTTTTTAAATAGTATGGTAATGTTTTTTCACTTTCAAATGTTTATATTGAATTTCTGTTGTTCATATTAGATTTTATTGTAATTGGTATGTGAAAACCCATTTTAATTGGATGTACCAATAAAGTTGATTTGATTTGATTTGATTTCTTAAATTTATTCTTTTCTCACCTCTAAGAGTCTCCAAACCAGAAATTCTAGCTGCTGTCCTTGGAACTCTTCACGCGTCCCTTTCATTTTTCCGGTCTGCATTGACCCATAATCCTTCATTTTTCTCCCCAGCGCAGGATCAGGTTGGTATTCCATTTTTCCAAGATTTGTGTCCTGTAAAAGTATAATACCGTTTAACTCTGAAGGACATAACCGGCCTCAGTTCATTTGCCTGTAAGGGTCATCAACGCCGTTTACAACGAGAGTGTCATTGGTTAAAAGAAACAATAATAAAGGATCCGGGACCAATACACATAAAAGGCTGGTGGAGATCTGAATTAGCCTTATACCTGTATTAAACTGGTGCCTAGTCCAGGTGCCAGTATAGGGCTTACATAAGTCGGGGTAGAGGTGTTCTGGGTGTCCCAAAGTCTGTGTTGTGTGTTTTCGGCGACATTTCAGGAGCGCCGTAATAGATAATTGCCCAAATCAAAGAGATGTTTGTTGTTGTGGGTTCGACATTATTGGCTTACTTTCTGATCATGAATGAGAAACTTCATCGATAAAGCTTGGTTTAAACATCTCACGCCATCTTTCAACCAATCAGAAGCAATACCAAAATCTAATCTGAATGAAATTGATTTTTTTAAATTTTCTTGTACTTGTGTTACCCATCTTCTTTGTAATTGGTTTGTGATTGGTCAAACGAGAATTTTTGGGTTGGTTTAAAACCATTCCAGGAATATTAACTTTACCTTTAATTCCAAACGCTTGCTCATGAGGGCGCGGGAAAGATGTAACTCCACTGAAATCAGCATCTCATTGGATAAAATAGCCATGCGCGCCAGCATTTGTCGAGTATCACCGAAATTTTCGTCCAGCGGCAAGGGAGCGTGAGAACGAATAGCATGCGCTTCTTGACCAAGATCTACAATGATGACAAAGAAGTTATGTAACTTGTCTAAAGATTTCCCAGTAAGAGTTGATTTCCGTTGTCGTGTAATTTTCGGGTGAGAACGCTTAAAAATCATGCGTACATAAAATAGAGACAATGTACTGTATGAATGTTGAAGCGTAAACGTTTAATTTAAGTCAAGCGAGGTTCAACTTTTACGTTAACGCGGGACCTTTAAAACAGTGCCTCTTTTTATTTTCGCACTTAAAAGTTTTACGACAGTGAAAATCCAACCTCAAGAGTTAACGTAATCCGAAAATATTAGACTAAACTCATGAGACTAAATATTGTGACTTAAAAGTCACGTTAACGAGTTTTATAACGAAAACTTACGTTCTCTATCCAGAAGAGTGGCCACACAATCCTTAAATCTGTTCAGGGCACGAAGAAGGAGCAGCGCTTCTCTGTGTATGTTTTGGACATCTTTCTTGTGATCATGTTCATATCTTCTTATCTCCGCCTGATGTCTTTGGTTTTCTTTAGCCATGTGATCTTTCAGACTTTGGAGTTCAGATTCATATTGCTGTTTCACTTTCGCCATCATCTGTCTCGCAGTTTGCGGCTCGAGGCCCAATTGAAGTGAGGTTTTCCTGCGTTCGCGCCGCGGTGCCCCCGCCATGCTCGCCACGCTCATTGTCGCAGGGGTGGGGGGAAAGGACATCATTCGTTCCTCGAGACATTGGATTTCCTCCATGAATTGACCTAGTCTCTCCTCTTGATACTTGATCATTTCTTCGTTGCATTCGATCTCACCTGTCAACCTGTTAAGTTTAAGAAAATAATAAAGACAAGCGTTGTCTTCCCTCAAAACTCTTGTTTTTTACGCCTTAAATGAAATGTACATCTGCTACTACAACTTATTGATGTTGAATTGATCGAAACTTATTCCAATTTTATGTTCTCATTTTCTTTTTCAAATTATTAAAAGGAAGTCAAGTGAATGTCCAAAAAATCGCATTAAAATCAGTCGATTTCTTCACTTTCAAAATTCGGCAGCCATTTTGAATTTTTAATTACGTCATTCGCTTCCACAATGGTGGCAAGCAAATAACGTCATAAACTGTTTCCAAAGAGAATATAAATGATCTTCTGTGACCAACTAGGAAAAAATTGGGCCTTAGACTTCATTGATAACAACGTAATGTCAGTTTGTTTAAAGCATCTAGCCGGAGGAAAATTCGATCATGTGACGGCTCATGTGACAGCTGGATATCGCTGCTTTAGAAACGAGAATAGTACTGGACCGTGTAAACTTTCGTAAAGACTTCTGGGACTGTTACTACAGACGTGGGAAAAATTGGCCAACAACTGACCGGCGCGTCCTCATTAACGATCCCAGAGGCAATTGCGGGACGCAATTCGGCTCCAATTCCCCTCCCGCCTCGTCCCCAGGGCTTTTCCCTCAGGGAAAAGCCCTGGGGACGAGGCTGCCAGCTTTTGCTATTTGAAAAATGATGAGTATGAAAATAAAGTATAGTGTGTGTGATAAGTGACGAATTGGCGTTATAGAATCAACTCCTAGTGTATTGAAAAGTGGCGTGAGATTTTCAACCGATAATGAACCGCGCAAAAGTAATATAAATGAAATACCTTTTGTTTTCCCTCTCACCGTCTTCTAGCTTTTGTGTCAGCTCCTCCATCGCTCGTTCATTTTCTCGTTTTACATCTTCCAACTGAATCTCCAACTCACTTCTCTCTTGTTCAACCCTCACTTTGTCAGACTGCAATGATGTGAATTCCACTTCAAACGCAGCGGACTTCTCCTTCTCGATCTTTAGCTCGTCCTCTACTCGTTGTAAACTTTCCTTTAGCTTGTTTATTTCCTTGTTTGCTTCTTCGCTATTCAGATTTGTTGTAAGTGAAGGCTGTTTTGCTTCTTGTGTCGTTGCATTTGATGCGTCGCTGGCGACGACAACTTGAACTTTGGACGATTTTGGTGTTTTTATGATGAATTTTTCTCCTGTCGGAGCAAGTTGTTGCGATGGCTTCTCCACGAGGCTAATTACGGACACGCTTTCTCCACTCTCTCTTAAACTTCCGATAGACTCACTACTGCTTTTGTATAAACCGTAAGATTCTTTTTTCTTGTATTCGTCTAGCTTTTCGTTAAGTTCATTTGTGATTTTTTGTTGTTCACTCTGCAAAAATAAACACAGGCTTTCATCATAAGACGAAAAAGTCAATAAAGTTGAAGCTCTATGTACAATTTGAGGTAGTCGGCCACCGGATGTTTGGCTTTATTTTAGTCATAAATTGCAAATATATCTTTAGGTATCTTGTTCACCTAGCTGGGTGTACTGGTGTTTGCCAGTTGGTAAACGACATTTATTTATTTAGCTTTATTTTTCCGCAGTCAAGCACGAACTCTTTTAAGTTTTAAAACTTACTCTTTTGAAACCTAGTCCCTAAAGGTTCTCTCTTACCCGGTTGTCCGCGAGAAATCTGAGAAAGGGTGGACGAGTCTGTCTCGGTGACGTCACACCTCACGATTGAGTCCAGGCTTGACAGAGCCGAGAAGGTCTTGGCACTAGGTTGACTTTTCAATAGACCTGCCTCGATATTTTGCAAGGCTAACTTAGTGGGTAAATTTCTTATTTTATTTAAGCAAATTAACCAATCAGCTCACTTGTGTACTTTTAATTAATGACAAAAAAAACTGGAACCAATCAAGTGGAAGTGTTTGACGTCCATGTACCGACAATTTCCCGCCCTCAGCACGCGGCTGCCATGCATGGTACGGGTTTCTGGTTGGTTCTAAATTTTTTTTTTACGGCACAGGAAAGTGCCTAAGCTAAAAACTAAAATATCTTTCTAAAATTTGCTGACCAGTTTAGTCTGCAAGTCCTCACACTGGTATTGAAACTTCTCCGCCTTCACTTTAGTTTTCTTGTTATTTTTTCGCAGTTCTTCATTTTGCCTCCTTGCTTTCACGACCTCGCCTTCGAGATCAATAGCTTGGCTGTCGAGCTGAAAGTAAACGTAAAATAATAATTAATGGCCCTCTTTATTGTGGCGACAAACAATGTCGAGTTGAATGGATCGTCACGCGCAGGGAGTGACAACCCTAATCTCTCGAGCTTGCGTGACGATCAAAATGGTTGTGGCAAGTTTAGAGACTACTTCTACACACACCTCATGAATGACTTGATTTCTTTTTGCCGTCAACTGAGCCATCAGTAGAAACTGCTTTCTGGCGTGGTCGACGTTTAAGCGAATCTTGCGAACTGGAATAACTTTAGTTGCTTGCTCCAAGGTTTTAACGACATCTGCTTCCGCTTGGCTCCAATTATCCTCATTGTCTAGTTCCTCCACTACCAAATAAAGAAATTTCATTGCTATGTGACATATTCAGATTGCGCACCACAATCAGATTACGTCCCTAAAAGTTCTAAAACGCGCATGATCGACTTTAGTATATAAAAACTGATTTAATTTCAGTGATTTGCTAAAGTCTTTTGAAAGTGTAACATTTATAACGAATAGTGAAAGCCATGAACATAAACTAGGCATTGAATGAATTGTCCATAAATAGAAAAATCCACACATGAAATAGAGTGTTTTCACATGACGTCACGGCGGCCATATTGGCGTCTCAAACCATTCCTGTAGAAGTTGAACTCTTTTCTTATGCAAACGCTTTCTTTTGTTCAGACAAATTTGCATAGATGCTGGCCAAGTGGGTGAAAACGCTGTATAATCTTAGTATAGCAGAGATATGGTAGCACATGAAATCATTCGCTTACCATTATAAATTATCTTAGTGCGTGGCCCGCGAGGCTTGGCCTGCTGTCTCTCGGTGCCTTCGTCTGGAAGATCCTCTTCTAATTTACTCTCGCCAATCCCCAGAGAGTCAGCTATGACTTTTAACCGCACTAAAGCTTTGCCAAGACCATGCATTTCTGAGGCAATTCCCGAAGGGAGATCTTCCAAAAGGAGTTCAGGGCTGAACAGGTATATGCGCGCAGGGTTGCTTAGTTCCTCGTCAGCCGTTGATTCAATCCACGACTGCATTTGTCTCATAATGTCTTCTCTTTCAATACAAAGCTCAAGGTAAGATGCTATTCCCTTAAGAACTCTCCGTCGTTTGGCGCGCTGTGAAGACAAAAAAGAGGCATATTGATAGTTTGGCAAATTTGATAATTCATATCGATATTTATTTTTTATTGGCTATTTTGAGGTTGAGATAGCCTGATCTGGGCTTTCAGATAATTCAGCGTGCCGCGAAGTAGGAGATAGCAGGAAAAAAATAAGGAGGAAGAAAGGGAGAGGGGGAACGGAGGGAATGCATTCCTTAGCTCTCACCTCCCCAACCCCACCCCCCACTGTTTTTCCTGCTCACTGCTCTTTGCGCCGTCCCCACTATGTGAACACCTGAAACAGGCTAAGGCTGAGAGTTGAAATGGGCGGTTTTGTGTCGAATTGCACCATGGGAGTGCTTTGGGGACGCTACGATTTCTCTTATTGGACATTACGAGGGTCAAACTTCGTGCCCCAAAACAGTCCCATGGTGCAATTCGACACAACACGCGCCATCTCGAAATGGCCAATATCTATTGTATGTAAGATGAACTCAAGTTTGCTGGTGGCTAGATTGATCCCAGATCCCGTCACTCGTTATCAAAGCAAGACTCATTTGTGACGTTGTTTTAGCATAGATGTCGTTAAAGAAAAACACTTTCATTGTTCTCTCTAGAATTATTTTCTCAACACGTTTGCATTTTACTCACACATTGAGACCATGCAAACGTTCATTTTACAAGAGAGGTTTTAACGGTGACGTCACAGCTCACAGTAGGTTCCAGGCTTGACCGAGCCGAGAACGCCTTACAACTTTGTTGCTGTATATCCATATCCTTAAATGCCTTAAATTCTTCTTTAAATGTCTGAAATGAAATTTTGAGTTTTGTGGATTGATCGTGATAAAAAAGGAAGGAAGAGAAAGAAAGAGAAAGAAAAACTGGACTTTTCATGTTAATGAACTTCCTTTCTTCGATCAAGGCGGAACAACAGCATCTTTCCCAAGTGCTCTTCTATTTTACTGGTCCTCAGGTAAAGCAGCTGCTATTATATTATTGTGAATGGGCATAGTTAATAGAGGGAATGGTTATGAAACCCGACAAAGTTCTTTGTTGTATGTTTTTGTTCTCTTTTTTGGCCTTGACCCTGCACAAAACACAATAGTTGTTTACTCCGTACTGAGGAACTAACCAATAGAAACGTGCTGGTTAAGTAATTCATGCATAACGTATGAACGCAAAACAAAAGATTGTGCAGGGTCGTGGACCTTCTAACATAAATCTTGGCATCTTTGTTTGCTCCTTTGATGTTTGCCGGGCTTCATAACCAGTCACCTCCATTAACTATGGAATGGGGTATTATTTTTGTTGTTTTGCAAGCTAACCGCAAAAGAAATGCGTCAACGCCCCTTTTTTATAACTAATTCAAGAGCTCCATATATGACATGTGCAGTAAAGTTACAGACATTTTGAGCGGAATTTTGTTTCTTTTTTAAACACGTTTGCACTATAAAGATGTAAACTTTATACAGCAAGGAAACCTGTTTGATTATAGAAATTGCTTTCTAATTTGGTAACCAGATTAAAGAAGTTATGCAACAAGGTATTTATAATTATTATGCGCATAAATCAGTATGCACCGGTGATTTTGTTTTGTTCATTAACACATGTGTTGAGCCAAATAAATATATTTTGTTCAGTCGGCAAGTTGTTGCTACTGCGGGCTTAAATTCATTTTGTCAAAAACGACTGACACAGCTACGGCGGTCCACGGTGAAAAAAGCGAAAAGGAATAGACGTGGAGATTATTTTTGCACCTCTGGCTTCGACTGCTTCGCCATGGATGTCGTTAAGTTTTTGTTGCCCACCTCAGCCAGCACTTTAATCGGGCTTTTCTTTAACGTTAAAATGATTCTCAGCTGCTTTAGGAAGAAAACGAGCCCACAGCCACAAAAATACAGCGCCGTTGTCGCTTTGCAGTTTGTGTATCATGTAGCAATTCTGACTATGAACACTATTGAAGTGTGGCAAGGATTCGAAGAGAAACCCGAAAATTTCTGCAACGTCTTCAAAGCACTGATGATTTCCGTGAATGTCTTGCAGCTTTTCAACATAATAGCGGTGTGTTTTATTTGCTGCTCGCCCGATGCCGTTGCCGACCGACAGTTTTTTCACTTCGCTGTGACCGCATCTTCTACGGCTTTGGGACTTCTTGTGTGTATACTTTGCGTGTGGTTTACCTGCTCGAATTTTTTAGACTTCCTCTACCGAGCTTCCATCGCTGGACTGTTGTTGAGCATTTTAGCAACTTTTTTACTTTGTGCAACAACACTAATATTCCCGTGGTGTTCTCAGAAAAGTTTTGTTCCGGAATCACCTCAAGAGAAAATGTTTTTCGCAGAAAACAAGAAGACCGCAATTTTCTGCGCAATAATGTTCTTATGCTTTGGAGTGCCGTTGGCTTTCTACGTCAGGCCTGACCTTATCTCCGACCCAAGACTAACCAAGTTTATCTGCCTCCTTACCATGAATCTTATAGTTGGAATTATTATGCCTGTAACCTTCAGTGCTCTAACGACCGAATTTAGTTACACAGAGACACATGAAATGACAGTAAAGGTTTGAGTATTGTTCAAGTTGTGGACTAAACCATGCATGTCGGCAATGGACATGACTCACGCTGAAAATTCAATTCGCATGCTTTCAACTTTATCGCGATTACAGCTCACTACGCACAATTTGTCATGCAGTTAATTTCTTAGCCTGGACCGCGCCCAAGCACAGAGACGTAAGACCTGCTTGTCGTAAAGTTTTCGCGTCTAACGCCGCGTGAGAGAATTTCTTGTCTTTGTTAAGTAGAGGATCGCAAGAAGAGAAATGTGCAAAAAAGTTGCCAGTTCAGTTTTTACTTTCTCGCTCATTGCTATCGCCGTCCACGTCGTCTATTCCACTTCAACTTCAGCAAACACTGAGTTTCCGTTTTATTGGCAATCTTTTTGTGTAGGAATGGTTCGTTGAAGCTCTCGATTATACTCTAGCTTGTGGGCTCACAAGTTGCGTCTGTAGCCATTAAATAGTCATTCAGGCGTAGAACCCATAGCTTAATTCAGAGTCGTTATAGCAACTTAGAAAGTGGAGATTACTTCGGGATCGACAGTGTTTTATGCAACAACAACAACAACAACAACATCTTTATTTCTTACATTAAATATACAAATATCACACCACCTGCAAATAGCAAGGCTAATCGAGGCAGGTGGTGTGTAGACGGCTTAAGATTATGTTAAGATTATGTTATGTTATGTTAAGTAAGCTGCCCTTGAAAGTGTTAATGACAAAATCAGTGGTCGTTGTTTTCTGTGTAGTTGGACATAAGTTTTGAAGCTGTTACTGAAGTCGTGTTTATCTCTTTTCGCAAACTTAAGTGCTGCTTCTCTACATTGAAAATGTTTGATCAGCAGGCTCCAGCAATACGCAAAAAATCATAAGTTTGTATGCTGTACAATTTTTCGACTCTTGTACTGGAGACAAAGAAGATGAATAAAATGAAAAAATTAGAGAGATAAAAGTATGATTTATCGTGTTTTACTATTTAGAGTTACTAAACATTCACTGTATCGAGATACTACAATTCTAACATTGTATCTGTTTGCTTGAAGATCACTAAACTAATAAGTTATATTGACGATGTATAATGATGTACAATCATGGTTTATTTGTTTAACTTTTTTTCAGTATGAAAAACTTGCAAATTTGGAAACCTTAGGTCGTCTTTATATTTCTGCTTCCAAAGGTGTATTGAAAAAGGAGAAAGAATGGAAAAGTTGTACTTTAACAAGAATATTTTTACTCTCTACTTGAAACTGCTCATCAATATCGAAAATGCAAATCAGTCATGTAAGTTGTTCGACAACAATGCTGCGTTTGAAATTGATTGTGAATTCTCGCTGTTACAATATTTATTTACAGCTCTTCGTGACTTTACAGAAAGTTCAAGATGTAACTAGAAAGACGCAAAATCTTCTTTATTTATTCTTTTTTTTGAAAAGTACCTAATTATAGTAGGACAAAGCTGTGTTTGACGATATTTGGTTAACCTTGGTAAGCCGGCCTTTTTGTTTCGCCTACGCCTAACATGACGGGTGATACATTGAACCGCACAAATGTATCCTTGTCGAGATACCTCCTCGTTTCGCCTATACGAGCATGTGGCCCTTTGCCGGTCCGAGAGGGGGGACTTAATATGTTTTATACGGAGAGGCTCCGGCCCGGAGTCCAACCCTTCACCCTTTTATGTATCATTTTTCACAGATAAGGTACTCTTTAGTATCGCCTCCGATTTATTGCCAAATGGTACCCCTTTCACATACCCACAGCTAGAACTTTGTTTCTCGACTATTTCACAGCCATGAGATACGTCTATCAGCGCTTTGGCCTTTTTTACAGCGCAAAATGACAGATTTCTCTATCCATTTATATACTTCAGCTAGTGAAATCCCTACCCTTTCATTTACTTAAAGCCTTAAAAAGGTACCCCTTTCGGGCGTACCCTCCCCGCACAGGCCATCGTAGGGATTAACTCCTCCCGGCTAAATAGGTATATTATTTCCATGCCAAGCAGAATGAAGGCTTAAGTTCGTGAAAAAGAAGCAACTTGAAGAAAAAAAGTTATTTTAGTTTCGGTGGACTGAAGCCTACTTTGACTTAAGCCGTGACGGAATCACAACGGTCCGGGACCTCCTCCCCGCCATACCTTCCCCCGGATCCGCTAAAAAATCACAGACAAAACAGGAGGGCAAAATTGCATGGGCTAGGCCCTTTGTTAAAGGATGATTTATGGTACAAGATCTGCTACCCTTACGATAAGTTGACAGGGAGTTAAACCAGAGACGTTTTTGAGCGCCGCACGTCGACCGGAAATGAGTCTTTTTCTCCTTTAATATGCCTTGACGTTACCAAATGTGTTTTGCGAAGTGTTTTTACTCTTTAAAAGACTCAAATATTTTTTCAAAATCAGGGCTCAAGAGTGCAAACATTCCACTTCCTGTTGACTTGCTTTGCTCAAAAACTCCCTAACACGGCGACTGCACTGTCTTAACTCAATTCATCATTTTCTCTTGCTTTGCTTACCCTTACTAACATCTTCTTTGATACTTTTCGCTTGGCTTGTCCAGGCATCGTCTGTCCGTTTGAGTCTTCGTCATTTTTACCATCATCATCTTCGTCGTCCTCGTCGTCATCTTCGTCGTCCTCGTCCTCGTCGTCCTCGTCCTCGTCGTCCTCGTCCTCGTCGTCGTCGTCCTCGTCCTCGTCCTCATCTTCGTCGCTGGACCCCCCTGAATCTTCCTCTGAATCTGATAATACTTCAGCATCATATCATCATCATCATCATATCACAATTACAATAGGGCCATTTATACGAGGAAAAATAAGACGCGTCTTAAATAAGACGCTAACTGTACCATTTATACGAGCATGTCTTATCTAAGACAAGAACAGCTCGTATAAATGGTTTGCGTCTCATTTCTGTTCTTGTCTCGTTTTCATGTGAATATTGCCCACAGCAACGGCAATATAACGTGGCGCGCCAAAAATTTACGCATGTGTATTATGCGTTCGCGTCTTATGTAAGACGCGAGGGCCATTTATACGTAGTTTTTCTCGTCTTAGCTAAGACGCGTCTTATCTAAGAATAGGTGTTAAGGGCTGTTCTAAAATAAGACGCGTCTTATTTTAGACGAAATGTGCCGTTTATACGGAAAGTTCGCGTCTTATTTAAGACGCGTCTTTTTATGTGATGATCATAAGTTTATTTTTCAAGATCAAGTATTTACAAAGATGAATAATCTACGGGAGGTCCCGCGTATAGCTATCGCGCAGTTAGTTTTTAGATCATTGTTGAGATAGAGGTATTCCGTAAGAAAATTGTCTTCAGACTTTGTATGGACAAAAGTCTCTGCGTCCGAGCGGTCCCGTCACGTGACGCACAAGCAACACTTTGACTTGATAAGACGTCACGATCCTTTCAGTAACTTTCCAACAACAAATGTATATTTACGTTTAAAAATTATTAGAATCAAAAACGGAAAAAAGGATATACAAACCTTCTTTTTCTTCATGCTCCTCCATTTCCTCCACCTGTTGTGACTCGTGTCTCTTTTTCCTCCGCGCTATTCTTTTCCTTTTCTCCATTTTTCGATCTTGTTCTTTTCTTTCCTCTTCTTCCGCTTCGTACTCTGGACAAGGGCTCTCTGATACTTCCAGCTCAGCCTCGGCAGTGTGGAACTCATCCATGGTCAGCCTTACTCTTTCCAACACTGAATTCAGCTCTTCCACCAATCTGTCGCGTTGGCGTTTCATCTGCGCTTTCTGAATCGCTGTTAATCTCATTTGTCCTGCGGCTGGGAGAAAGCCACTTTCGAAGTCGGTTCCAAATCCTAGCATTGCCGATAAACCAATCCCGGTGAAGGCGGCATAGTGATCTTAAATTTGAAAGGTGGTCTGATTAAACTGCATAAAATGTTCTACGACAGACATAGGATAAAGACTTGTTGCACGCAGTGAAAAAAAAATTATCGGATGCAAAGCTGTAACCGAGCCTCCCCCCTTCGGAAAGCGTGTTTAAAAGAGAAAGAGTACAACAACAATAAATAATAAACAAACAAAATAAATAATGGATAAGATGCCGTTTAGCAGGTAAAACACGGAAATTTGGTATTATCGACTTGGTTAATAAACTGAATTGCCACTGTAATAGGTTGTAAGGAGTCTTTTAAAGATCTTTGAGCGCCAGCACTTTGATCAAGAGTGATTCTGAGTATTGTTCAAGTTGTGGACTAAACCATGCATGTCGGCAATGGACATGACTCACGCTGAAAATTCAATTCGCATGCTTTCAACTTTATCGCGATTACAGCTCACTACGCACAATTTGTCATGCAGTTAATTTCTTAGCCTGGACCGCGCCCAAGCACAGAGACGTAAGACCTGCTTGTCGTAAAGTTTTCGCGTCTAACGCCGCGTGAGAGAATTTCTTGTCTTTGTTAAGTAGAGGATCGCAAGAAGAGAAATGTGCAAAAAAGTTGCCAGTTCAGTTTTTACTTTCTCGCTCATTGCTATCGCCGTCCACGTCGTCTATTCCACTTCAACTTCAGCAAACACTGAGTTTCCGTTTTATTGGCAATCTTTTTGTGTAGGAATGGTTCGTTGAAGCTCTCGATTATACTCTAGCTTGTGGGCTCACAAGTTGCGTCTGTAGCCATTAAATAGTCATTCAGGCGTAGAACCCATAGCTTAATTCAGAGTCGTTATAGCAACTTAGAAAGTGGAGATTACTTCGGGATCGACAGTGTTTTATGCAACAACAACAACAACAACAACATCTTTATTTCTTACATTAAATATACAAATATCACACCACCTGCAAATAGCAAGGCTAATCGAGGCAGGTGGTGTGTAGACGGCTTAAGATTATGTTAAGATTATGTTATGTTATGTTAAGTAAGCTGCCCTTGAAAGTGTTAATGACAAAATCAGTGGTCGTTGTTTTCTGTGTAGTTGGACATAAGTTTTGAAGCTGTTACTGAAGTCGTGTTTATCTCTTTTCGCAAACTTAAGTGCTGCTTCTCTACATTGAAAATGTTTGATCAGCAGGCTCCAGCAATACGCAAAAAATCATAAGTTTGTATGCTGTACAATTTTTCGACTCTTGTACTGGAGACAAAGAAGATGAATAAAATGAAAAAATTAGAGAGATAAAAGTATGATTTATCGTGTTTTACTATTTAGAGTTACTAAACATTCACTGTATCGAGATACTACAATTCTAACATTGTATCTGTTTGCTTGAAGATCACTAAACTAATAAGTTATATTGACGATGTATAATGATGTACAATCATGGTTTATTTGTTTAACTTTTTTTCAGTATGAAAAACTTGCAAATTTGGAAACCTTAGGTCGTCTTTATATTTCTGCTTCCAAAGGTGTATTGAAAAAGGAGAAAGAATGGAAAAGTTGTACTTTAACAAGAATATTTTTACTCTCTACTTGAAACTGCTCATCAAGATCGAAAATGCAAATCAGTCATGTAAGTTGTTCGACAACAATGCTGCAGTTGAAATTGATTGTGAATTCTCGCTGTTACAATATTTATTTACAGCTCTTCGTGACTTTACAGAAAGTTCAAGATGTAACTAGAAAGACGCAAAATCTTCTTTATTTATTCTTTTTTTTGAAAAGTACCTAATTATAGTAGGACAAAGCTGTGTTTGACGATATTTGGTTAACCTTGGTAAGCCGGCCTTTTTGTTTCGCCTACGCCTAACATGACGGGTGATACATTGAACCGCACAAATGTATCCTTGTCGAGATACCTCCTCGTTTCGCCTATACGAGCATGTGGCCCTTTGCCGGTCCGAGAGGGGGGACTTAATATGTTTTATACGGAGAGGCTCCGGCCCGGAGTCCAACCCTTCACCCTTTTATGTATCATTTTTCACAGATAAGGTACTCTTTAGTATCGCCTCCGATTTATTGCCAAATGGTACCCCTTTCACATACCCACAGCTAGAACTTTGTTTCTCGACTATTTCACAGCCATGAGATACGTCTATCAGCGCTTTGGCCTTTTTTACAGCGCAAAATGACAGATTTCTCTATCCATTTATATACTTCAGCTAGTGAAATCCCTACCCTTTCATTTACTTAAAGCCTTAAAAAGGTACCCCTTTCGGGCGTACCCTCCCCGCACAGGCCATCGTAGGGATTAACTCCTCCCGGCTAAATAGGTATATTATTTCCATGCCAAGCAGAATGAAGGCTTAAGTTCGTGAAAAAGAAGCAACTTGAAGAAAAAAAGTTATTTTAGTTTCGGTGGACTGAAGCCTACTTTGACTTAAGCCGTGACGGAATCACAACGGTCCGGGACCTCCTCCCCGCCATACCTTCCCCCGGATCCGCTAAAAAATCACAGACAAAACAGGAGGGCAAAATTGCATGGGCTAGGCCCTTTGTTAAAGGATGATTTATGGTACAAGATCTGCTACCCTTACGATAAGTTGACAGGGAGTTAAACCAGAGACGTTTTTGAGCGCCGCACGTCGACCGGAAATGAGTCTTTTTCTCCTTTAATATGCCTTGACGTTACCAAATTTGTTTTGCGAAGTGTTTTTACTCTTTAAAAGACTCAAATATTTTTTCAAAATCAGGGCTCAAGAGTGCAAACATTCCACTTCCTGTTGACTTGCTTTGCTCAAAAACTCCCTAACACGGCGACTGCACTCTCTTAACCCAATTCATCATTTTCTCTTGCTTTGCTTACCCTTACTAACATCTTCTTTGATACTTTTCGCTTGGCTTGTCCAGGCATCGTCTGTCCGTTTGAGTCTTCGTCATTTTTACCATCATCATCTTCGTCGTCCTCGTCGTCGTCGTCGTCGTCCTCGTCGTCGTCGTCGTCGTCCTCGTCCTCGTCGTCCTCGTCGTCCTCGTCCTCATATTCGTCGCTGGACCCTCCCGAGTCTTCCTCTGAATCTGATAATACTTCAGCATCATATCATCATCATCATCATATCACAATTACAATAGGGCCATTTATACGAGGAAAAATAAGACGCGTCTTAAATAAGACGCTAACTGTACCATTTATACGAGCATGTCTTATCTAAGACAAGAACAGCTCGTATAAATGGTTTGCGTCTCATTTCTGTTCTTGTCTCGTTTTCATGTGAATATTGCCCACAGCAACGGCAATATAACGTGGCGCGCCAAAAATTTACGCATGCGTATTATGCGTTCGCGTCTTATGTAAGACGCGAGGGCCATTTATACGTAGTTTTTCTCGTCTTAGCTAAGACGCGTCTTATCTAAGAATAGGTGTTAAGGGCTGTTCTAAAATAAGACGCGTCTTATTTTAGACGAAATGTGCCGTTTATACGGAAAGTTCGCGTCTTATTTAAGACGCGTCTTTTTATGTGATGATCATAAGTTTATTTTTCAAGATCAAGTATTTACAAAGATGAATAATCTACGGGAGGTCCCGCGTATAGCTATCGCGCAGTTAGTTTTTAGATCATTGTTGAGATAGAGGTATTCCGTAAGAAAATTGTCTTCAGACTTTGTATGGACAAAAGTCTCTGCGTCCGAGCGGTCCCGTCACGTGACGCACAAGCAACACTTTGACTTGATAAGACGTCGCGATCCTTTCAGTAACTTTCCAACAACAAATGTATATTTACGTTTAAAAATTATTAGAATCAAAAACGGAAAAAAGGATATACAAACCTTCTTTTTCTTCATGCTCCTCCATTTCCTCCACCTGTTGTGACTCGTGTCTCTTTTTCCTCCGCGCTATTCTTTTCCTTTTCTCCATTTTTCGATCTTGTTCTGTTCTTTCCTCTTCTTCCGCTTCGTACTCTGGACAAGGGCTCTCTGATACTTCCAGCTCAGCCTCGGCAGTGTGGAACTCATCCATGGTCAGCCTTACTCTTTCCAACACTGAATTCAGCTCTTCCACCAATCTGTCGCGTTGGCGTTTCATCTGCGCTTTCTGAATCGCTGTTAATCTCATTTGTCCTGCGGCTGGGAGAAAGCCACTTTCGAAGTCGGTTCCAAATCCTAGCATTGCCGATAAACCAATCCCGGTGAAGGCGGCATAGTGATCTTAAATTTGAAAGGTGGTCTGATTAAACTGCATAAAATGTTCTACGACAGACATAGGATAAAGACTTGTTGCACGCAGTGAAAAAAAAATTATCGGATGCAAAGCTGTAACCGAGCCTCCCCCCTTCGGAAAGCGTGTTTAAAAGAGAAAGAGTACAACAACAATAAATAATAAACAAACAAAATAAATAATGGATAAGATGCCGTTTAGCAGGTAAAACACGGAAATTTGGTATTATCGACTTGGTTAATAAACTGAATTGCCACTGTAATAGGTTGTAAGGAGTCTTTTAAAGATCTTTGAGCGCCAGCACTTTGATCAAGAGTGATTCAACGGATTGCATGGGTAGTACATCTTATGTACTTGCAGTACCCAGAAAACAAAAATAAATCACAATCCCGTATTTTTCTGTTAGTATTAAAATGTTACAAAGAGCTGTTCAAACAGATGATCTCTTAAGCACTTGTAAAGCAATTTTTACCACTGTTTATAATCTTCCATCAAGCAACATTTTTCGGTTACTTTCTTCCCTCCGTAGTGCTAATCGTTTTGCCTGAGTTGTCGTATCTTTTTTTTCACTACGCCTAGGGGTTTACATTTTTTGAATACGGAAAGATTATAAAGCAGGCCCGTGGCAAGCCTTTAGAAACTAGGGGGACAAAAAGATTAAAAAGAAAAGGGAATACGGGATCAGGACCTCCCATTCAGACTCCGTGCTTTCGGTAAATGCAATGAAATTACATCATTTCTCTACCTGCTAAAAATGACCCCTTTTCATCTGGAACTGGTATTGGTGTTCCTCGAACCGCTTCTACAAAGGCCTCAGGGTAACGATCAAATATGGAGCTCCGTTTTGCTAATTCTTCTGAATCGTCTTCAGAGTTTTGCAACTGTTTTTTCCTGGTTAGAAAAAAAGAGAATCAAGTGTAGTCAGATCTCTTTATCACTGAATCAAGACAAGAGCTAGGTGCCCCTCTTCTAAATTTGACTGCATAGTGGCCTTAAAATAAGAGACTCAATAGACCTCTCCACGTTTTTTATTTTTCAACTTTTGTTAAAGAGATGGATGCAAGTGAATATCCAACGACACTGCTGGAAAGATAGCCTGTGTACAGACCCTCCCTCTCCCCAGGAAAAATCCTGAGGGGAGGGAGGTCTTTACATAGGCTACTGGAAAGGGGGCTTCAAAATAAATTAAAGCACCAAGTCTAAAGGTGATACGTCTAAAGAGAGCGGAGATATTGCTCCACTAAGTCACAAAATTTTACCAACGTTTATATACTTTCCCCCCACCACACAAACGTCTGTAAAATTCTGCGTCTTTGCCGACCTAAATCTTCGTTAGTTTTCAACAAATCACTTTCAAACTCGGCAGCTTTACTGATTTTAAGGCGTTCTTTCCATTCGTGTTGACGAACTTTCGCTGTCTAGTCCCAGTAAAAAGTTTAAAAAAATACGGAGAATGGTCTATTCAACGAGAGACGTATTTGAGTCTTCCGGAACACAGAGACTAAAGTGTAAAGAGACGCTCGCCTATCAAATAAACAAGACAATCACACGCATGCCGCTTGGGTAGTTGTTACCTTAATGGTTTTATAATCTTCTCCTCGGCTGGATTTTTCTTTTTATCTGTCATTTCTGCTTTAAGAGAATTCCAATTTACTCTTACAAAGTTGTCCTTGTAAAACATGGGCAAAAGGCAGTGAAAAGATAGATGACGTCATAATGGCGTCCTTTACATCTTTAGGCTTGCACGCGCATGGAAGATTTTTCTAATAATTTTGATAATAAGTTAATTTGTGTTCTACAGTCCTTGGTGTTATTCAAAGCAGTGTGTGCTTAAACAAATTTTTATTTGCTTCTGCGATTATGATTTTTCAAAATTATCGTCGACAACAACTCAAATTGCATTCTGAATCCAATTTCAGGCTTACATGACGGGCTACCGGAATTTAGGTCTATGAGGGGGCGGATCGGCGGATCTGGTTTCCGTTTGTACACATGCTCTATATGGCGAATCTCTTTTAGATTGAGGCTGCAAGAGACGCCCTAGTAGGCTCGGTTTCTAGCCGTAGGTGTCTCGATGCGTGCGTAATTCTCTCCACCTTAGTGGCGATGAGAGTAGCGCGCGCCATCGGATAAATCACTCTCAAACGAATAAGTATTAGGGAAACTATGCCAATCACTTCTACCACTGGATATCATTACCCTTCTTTTGAACAACTGGGGCCAGATTAAAAACAAAAGCTTGCAAACAAACAAACAAGCAAACAGGCTATTAGAACCTAGAGGATGATGATAGACAAAGCAGATCAATCTTTTCTTTGATTTTTTTTTTTCAGACAGCTTTGAAAACCTTCGCCGCTTATAGCAGGAAACGTTTCTTCATTCAAAATATTATAACCTGGTTTTCACAGAAACTTCTATTGCCCACTGGGCAGAAGAACTTCCAACCCCCCCCCCCCCCACCAAAAAAAACCACACCACAGGGTACCCCCCCCCACCTCTACGCGTGAGCCCGAGTCTGTGGCGTCACCCGCAGGAAAGAAGAGGGGGGGAGGTGGAGTAGAAAAGAATGGTTTTTTCTGGAGGGCAGTG